>CABHPQ010180812.1:0-21946 GCA_902168405.1 Peromyscus aztecus
CTTCCTTCCTTCCTTCCTTCCTTCCTTCCTTCCTTCCTTTTCTTCCTTCCTTCTGTTGTTTCTTCTTTCATTCATTCACATGTGTCTGAGCCTTTTCCAGGCACTGGAATATCCCAAAACAGCAGGGGTATTCTGTTCTCCCAAACCCTAGTTGCAATTCACCAGAAGGCAGAAAGGCATCTAAAAGGTGAATTCAGGGGTTGACTGGAACCACAAAGGAAAAAAGGAAGAGAATGAGAAAGGAGACTGAAGATATGGCTCAATGTTTAATAGCACATTCTGCTATTCCAGAGGTCCTGCGTTCAGTTCCCAGCACCTATGTGAAAAGGCTTTACAAGATTACCTAACTCCAGCTCCAAGGGACTCCACATAGTTCCTAGGCATCCACTAGTGAACTGGGTATCTTCTTCTGAGTCTCAGCATGGAGAACTCAGCTGCTCCAGTGCCTAGGCCCTTAGCCAACTGTTCTGATGGGTTTATGAGACTTTACAGGAAAGTCAGGGAGCCTAAGGGGAGTGACAGAGGCATTAGGTCCTCCTGATGACTGCATGTCCCCAAGGATTAAGTCTAGTGAATTCTCTCCATCAGGCAAGTCATAACAGATGGTGCTGATGATCTGAACAGCTGTTCTGTCCCAGTGCCAGGGCCTTGTTCATATTGAGGCTACTTTATCACCATGGCAACATTTATTTACATGTGCTATCACTGGGAAACTAAGACACAGAAACAATAGTGTTTACGTCTGCCTCACACAGGCCACGGGTGACAGACATCTGTCTGTGTATAATCATGTATTCACTGTCTTTACCCTGGAGGCCTTCTCAAGTATCTGGGCAGTAGGAAGAGCTGTTTTTCAGAGATGTTAATGTTGGTCATCAGCAGCCTGAGTGAATGTCTGTTCCAGGAAATGAAAACAAATGGACAGCTCCATTTGACTTTAGATCTAAGCTACCTGTCTCTGCAGAATTCCTGAAAAATTTCAGGGGTCCCAAGCCCACTTACTTGACAGAAAATTGTTTGTTTTCTGGTATGCCACTGTCATTATTCCAGAAAGGACAAGGACATGGCTTTGCTTTCACCCTTTCAGTAGATCATGCATCTAACACAGGGCTCTCTCTCATCAGGAAGTCACTGATTTCAAACAACATAACATCTGTCCCTCATCATACTTCATTGTACTTTTTAGAGAAGCAATGCTTTCAGAGATTGGCCTTAGGTCCTGGGTATTAGTAACAATGGCCTCATATGGAGAAAGCTATAGCCCTAAATTTCTAATTCAGATCTGCCGAACACACCTGTCCCTTCCAGCCAGAGTTCCAGCAAGTTCTTGCTCTCTACCTTCTACCTGTCAGATCTACCTCTGAAAACAGCCACCTAGGAGTGCTGGAGAGATGGTTCAGTGGTTAAGAGCTTTGATTGTTCTTGTAGAGAACCCAAGTTCTGTTTTCAGCACACCCATGGCATCTCATAACCATCTGCAACTCCATTTTCAGGATATCCAATGCCCTCTTCTAGCTTCTGTTGACACTAGGCATACTTGCAGTTCACAAGTATATATATGCAGTAAAAATAATCATACACATGAAAGAATGGAAGGTCAAAAGAAAGAAGAGAGAAAATAAGAAAATAAGGAAGGACAAAATAGAAATAAAGAGAGAAAAGAGAGAGAAAGGAAGGAATGAAGATAGAAAAAGAAAGAATGAAAGGAAGAGAGAAAGAAAGAATGAAAAGAAAGAAACAAACAAAAAACAAAGAAAGAAAAAACAGCAACCTGCATTTCAGAAAATATCTTACTATGGCCTTTAACTGTGCAAGACAGAGCATCACAGACCATGACAACGGTTCTGTTGCAAGCTCACTTTTAACCCATAATCTTCCCTCTTCTAGATCATTTTGTGACTCATACTTTGAATTCAGGAATCCATGCCTCATTTCGGTCACCAACAAACACCTGGGAAAACTGGTCCATGTTATAATACAGTCTGTTCATTTAGCTCAATGACAGGCCCACTCCTGGTCTCATGTGTGAGGTTTCTGTACACACAAGTCCTGAGGAATATTTGTGGGTGCTTCTCTGGGAAGCTAAATAGGAAGTCTTATTCTGTCCTATCTATTAAAATTCCTTAAACATCATTCCCTTGGGGGCATTGGCCCAGGTTCAGCAGTAGGAATCAGTACACCTATAAGAACACAGTATTCTTTGGTGCAAGGTCAGTGAGGACCAGGAGAGACAAGGAGCAACTAACTCCAGATCCTAGGTCAATATTATCAAGGTCTATAGCTCAGTTAACACATGGCAAAAACTGTTTCTCTCACACAGCCCAGGAGGCTGACCATCTCTGATTACTGAAGTCCTCCTGCACCTGCCTATGATTAATCTTCTGCCTGGTTCTCTAAGGATAATGACTGGGGGTGAATGTTAGAAAGACCAACAATGGTTGAATGGTCACATGATTCAGAGGTCCCACAGCAGGCCATCTTCTGTCTGTTGTCTGCTACCCAAGGCCACCATCAGAAGTGAGAATTCTAAACCATGGAGGCTGAAGATTGTAGCCTTAGAGCATGTACATGTGTGTCTGAATACAACCTACCTGTTGGGTATTAATGGTAAAAGCCTCTCAGAAAGTTATAGGCTGAAACTGTCAGAGGGCAACTGGACTCTCACTTATTCAGTGTCACCACTGATACAGGTCACTATGAGTGTATAATCTGGAAATGAGTGACTGCCACTCAAAGTGACCCATTCTGCCTGATGCTACTTGTGAGTAATTTCTGTTTAGGCATGACTATAACTGCCTACATACAGAGAGCTACAGCTGGGTATTGAAATAGACCCACCACAAAGTTACCTAAGCTGGCCAAGGCATCCTGCTCTAGCCCAAGTACATGCAGCTAGGTTCAGATGTGGTGATATATTGTGTACCCCAATAAAGCTTGCCTGAGGATCAGAGGACAGAGCCAGCCACTAGATTAGACATAGAGGCCAAACAGTGGTGGCACATACCCTATCATTCAGAGGCAGAGATCTGTCTGGATCTCTGTAAGTTCAAGGCCACATTGGAAACAGAGCCAGGTAGTGGTGGCACACACCTTTAATCCCAGGAAGTAATGGCAGGGCGGAGGAAGATATATAAGGCTGAGGAAAAAAGTACTAAAGCAGTTCAGCTGAGACCCTTTCAGGTGAGGACTCAGAGGATTTCTGGAGTTGGGGAGGTAATAGGTGGTGGCTGTGACTTGCTCTGCTTCTCTGATCTTTCAGTTTTCACCCCATATCTTTTTTTTATTAAAAGAACATTTAACATTTGAACAACACCCAGCATTGAGCTAGAATGAGCTAGGGAAACTTCTCCTTCTAGACAAGCTCAGGGTGATGAAGACAGGACACATCTTAGACTCAGGAACAGTGCACACATGAGAATTCAGTGAATTTTTTTGTGTGTATTGTACCAGTGGTGGATCAAGGACTTGTGGATGCTGCATAAGTACTCTTCTACTAATCTTCACCCTAGCTCTGGTTAGGACCTGCTCAACTAAGGTAATAGAACAGATACTAGGGCCTTCTATGTACCAGGATTTTCTTGTTTCTTTGCAGGCATCACATATGGCTTTATTTGGTTTGCTCTAGATGGTTCAGATATCCAGATCAGATCCCTCTCAGATATTCATTTATATCCAGAGTCAACCTCAACCTGTTCTGCAATGTTGCTTCTTACTCATCTGCACAATACTCATGGCTTATCAATAGAGAACCCCAGATATCCTGCCAAGAGCTCTTTATCCTCAATGTCATTACTAATACTTATAGATCCTATAAAACTGTTGTCTAGAACTCAGGCATTGGTGTCAATAAGACCAAAGTAAAGAAAACTAAAGATCTTGCAAAGTAGATCTTGGAAATGATAGCATCAAGCTTTGGATGAAGCCTCGGTTTTATGGATTGACAACAGAAATTAATTCCTAGCCTGTCATGGGCACAAACAAATCCCAATCCTCATATGACATTCCAGCTATGATTCTTCTTCCTCTCCTTGCATCTCTGATTTCTCTTGACTCACCTTGGACTGATTGGAATGTGAAGTCGGGATGCTCCCAGGAAGGAGGAACTTTCCAGGCAGACAGAATTTACTTAAAGTCAAATATTTTTTTTCTTTCTTCCACTAACCCATGCATTCTTGTCCCCCCCATTTGCTATTGTGATCTCTATGACCCAGAAGGAACACCCAGAAAACGTTGAGCCATGCTGATTTTCCTTTACCCCAAGTGCTTCCATTTCCTGTCTTGTATCAGCTGATAATTGACTTCTGGTCTGATTCCAGTGGAGCCAGAAGAGGCAGGTGATGACTGTGCCTGGAAGGCTTGTCCTGAGTCAGGATGAAACTTATGGTTTGATGATGCTGTTTCATTAACTCTTTTTTTTTTTTTTTTTTGGTTTTTCGAGACAGGGTTTCTCTGTGTAGCTCTGCACCTTTACTGGAACTCGCTTTGGAGACCAGGCTAGCCTTGAACTCACAGAGATTCGCCTGCCTCTGCCTCCCACATACTGGGATTAAAGGCGTGCGCCACCAATGCCCAGCTCATTAACTCTTCATGATGTCTTTTGTGGACATTACAGTGTCTATGAGTTCAGTATCTGAGAAGTAGGAAAAGTGACACTCAGAGTAGGTGTCCTTGAGCTGTTACCCTGGCTCTGATTGAACACCAACACATGTGGTGACCATAGCAAACAAAGAGGAACACTCACCTGGAGAACGGGGAACTTCCTCTGGAATCTCCCTATGGAGGAGGAAGACTTAACAGTTTGCAACAATGTCTGGTTAGCATTAACTGTCACTATAAGACTACCCAAAATCACTTTAGGGGAAAACGGAATCTTAAGGCACAGTCTACACTAGTCAGAAGAACAGGGGAGTGACCTTCCTGACAGCTGAAATGCAACACTCCCTAGATACAAAACTTACCACAGAGTAAGTTTTCCCAGATCACCAAATGCACTGCTCTCAGGTCCTATCCCTATTTCTGGCTGTCTCCCGGTACTTAGGCACATCAATCATAAGAAGAGGTGCAAGCCACACAAGTAGGAATGGACAGAGACATCCTGCTGCAACAAAGCAACACTAACTGCCAGAAGACAAGCTTCCAACCTTGACAGAGGCTCACTACTAAATCAGAGGAAAGAGTTGGGAAAAGATGTTCCAATTAAACCACCTGAGAAGCGAGCTGGTATATATGTAACAGAATAGACTTAAACCAAAATTAAAAAAGATAAGGAATGACATTTCATATTCATCAAAGAGCAAACCCACCAAGACAGTATTTCAATTCTGAACATCTATTCCCCGAATACAAGAGCACCGACATTTATAAAAGCAACATTACTAATTAAATCACACATTGAGCCCCATGCATTAGTAATGGTAGTCTTTAACACCCCACTCTCACCAATGGATACATCATCCAGAGAGAAAATAAACAAAGAAATAAAGAAACTAACAGACATTATGACTAAAATGGGCATAACTGATATCTACAGAACACTTCACCCAAACTTCACCAAAAAGAATGTATCTTTTTCTCGACACCTCATGGGACATTATCCAAAATTTGTCATATACTTAGTCACCAAAGTAAACCTTGATAGATACAAGAAAATTGAAATAATCCCTTATATCTTATGAGACCACTATAGATTAAAGGTGGATTTCAATAACAATAGAAACAACAGAAATCCTATAAACTAATGAAAAATGAGCAACTCTCTATGGAATTACTGAGGGTCGAGGAAGAAATAAAAGCAGAAATTAAGGACTTCCCAGAATTCAATGACAGTAAATGCAGAACATACCCAAAGTTATGAGACCCAGTGGAAACAATGCTAGGAGGAAAGTTCATAGCACTGTGCACCCTCATCAAGAAATTAGACAGATTTCGTACTAGTGACTTAATAGCACACCTGAAATCTGTAGAACAAAATGAAGCAAACACACTCAGTAGGAGCAGAGGACAGCAGGAACTAATCACACTGAGGGCCAAATCAATAAAATACAAACAAAGAGAACAATAGAAAGAGTTGATGAAACTATGAGTCAACAAGGGAGACAAACCTTTATAACAACTAACTAAAAGGCAGAGAGAGAATTAACATAATGAACATTTCCAAATTCTTTTTATGAGGTCATAGTCACCCACATATGTAGCATGAATCTTAGAGGGTCTTATTAATAAAAACAAACCCAGAGCCAGGTATTGGGGTGAATGCTGGAAGATCAGAGAAGCAGAACAAGCCACAACCACCTCACCTTGGCAATTCCTCAACTGATCCTGTGTTCTCAGCCTCTCAGCATCTGAGTCTTTATCCAAATGGATCTCAGCTGAACTGCTTCTCGAAAGCCTGAAAGCTTAACCAGCCAAAAGCTTCTAGTTTCTGGTCTTCACACCTTAAATATCTTTCTGCCTCCTGCCATTACTTCCTGGGATTAAAGGCGTGAGTCATTATGCTTGGCTCTTTCCAATGTGGCCTTGAACTCACAGAGATCCATGCAGGTCTCTGCCTCTGGAATAGTAGGATTAAAGGTATGTATGCCACCATTTTCTGGCCTCTATATCTAGTGGCTGTTCTGTTCTCTGACCCCAGATAAGTTTATTAGGGTGCACAATATTTTGGGGAACACAATACCACCACACACATACCCAAACCACATAAAACCTCAACAAAGAAAGAGAATTACAGGCCTGTTTCTTTCAGGAACATAGATGCAAAAATACTCAACAAAAACTCACAGACAGTATCCAAGGACCCATCAAAAAGATCATCCAACATGTGTTTTATCTTCTAGTGTGCTTCATTATCTAGTGTGCATCTTCGTCATCTAGTGGGCTTTATCCCAGAGAAGCTGGGATGGCTCAACATATGAAAATCTTTCAATGTAACCCACCATATAAACAAACTGAAGGAAAAATCCACATGATCGTATCATTTTATGCTGAAAAAGCCTTTGAAAAAATCCAAAACTCCTTCATGACAAATGTCTTGGAACGTGCAGGGATACAAGGGAACTATCTAAACATAATAAAGGCAATATACAGTAAACCAACAGCAAACATCAAATTAAGTGGAGAAAAATCCAAAGCAATTCCACTAAAATCCTGGACAAGACAAGGTTGTCCACTCTCACCATATATATTCAAAGGAGTACTTGAAGTTTTAGCTAGAGCAATAAGACAACTGAAAGAAATGAGGGGAATATAAACTGGAAAGGAAGAACTGAAAGTATGACTATTTCCAGATGACATGATTGTATACATAACTGAGCCCAAAAATTATACCAGGGAACCCCTAGAGCTGATAATCACCTTCAGTGATGTGGTGAGTTACAAAATTAACTAAAAAAAAATCAGTGGCCTTCCTCTATACAAATGATAAATAGACTACAAAAAACAAAAAAACCCAAGGCTAAAACACACTTCACAGTAGCCACAAATAATAGAAAATAATTTAGTGTAACACTAACCAAGTGTGATGGTTTGAAAGAAAGTGGATCCCAAAGGAGCCAGTTGTGCCCTGTTCTTTTAATCTCAAGAGAAATGTCCTAGGACTTTCCTCTGTAGTTTCCTGAGCACAAGGCTTTTCCTGAGAATGTCCTTCCTCTGGATTCACACTACATCCAACGTTAGTCCAGGGCTTCTCAGGACAAAGCTCAAACCCTGGCTAGACCCATCCTACAGTAGAAGGAATCGGGAGTCCCGAAGAGCACAGTGATTGTGATGACAGGCCCTGCACCCCACCTGTGCCTAACTTATCAGGGAAGTTCACTTTTGGTTTCTTGACCATGCTTGCTGTAGCCCTAGACATGACATTGCAGTCCTCTCAGTCCAGGGGGTGATATCAGGGCACATGCCCAAATCTCCAAATATTGTTCCTCTGAGCCATGACCTAGCAGACTGCTTTTCATCTCTGTCTCGATTAACCTTAGCTCCCTCCCTAGACCTTGCTCTGACCTTCTGACTCCATCCATTGTCTGAAAACATTTTTCTGCATGGGAAGCATAAAAGTCTCCTTCCCTCTGGCATCTCTCATAGGGGAAGACAAGATTACCATTAGGGAACCATCTAGGAAAGGGCAAAGGGGACCCAGGAAGATCAGTGAGGACTTGTGCATACCCAACACATAATGCTAGAATATTGCCTTGAAACCCTCCATAGGAGGGTGGAGCCCACAGTCCTTTCAAGGACACACGGGTTACCTCTTCTCCAACACTGGACATATGAAACTCCTCACACAACTAACTGCTCCTGTGCCTCTCTTCTGGATCATTAATTTGACTGGTGACATTAGTGATAAAGAATTGATCTTCATTTCTAGTCATCACTCAGTTGATCTCTTTCCAGCCCTCATAGACATTTCTGTCACCTTTCTGCAGGGATTAAGAAAATATCACCCTCCCAGAGCATTGAGAATACAGGGTGGACTGTGTGTTCAGCTGGGCTTCTGTGTCACAAGGACACATAGGCATGACTGAAATTCCCTCTTTGGTGCTGACAGACCTAAGGCAAGGACACAGCAGGTGTCAGCCCTGGGATGAGCCATTGTTCTCTGAGGGCATGGGGATGCTTATCAGCCTTGTTGCACAATGCACTGATTGGAGGAGAAACATAAAGGGAAGTTGAGAGGGATGCTGGGCAGCACTAAGAGTAGAAGGGATTGAGCAGTGTGTTGAACTCAAACCCCATCACTCACCACCAATTGGATTCTGGAAAGTGCTTCTGTCTGAGAAGAATCTCAGCTCAGAAGTAAGAAGAACAGCAGAGCCTGAGTTCTGTGTTGGAGCTGAGGCTCTTCTCCTTAGAGGGAGGACATCACAGTGAGAATATTGATGGAGAAATCCTCTGTTCTTCTCTGGAAGGGCTGCACCCCCTGGCAGGGGCTTCTGCTGACAGGTAAGGGCACTCATTCTCAAATTGTGTTGTGAGGGGAACTCAGAAGTAGTCTGGAGTCTCCTGTGAGTGCAGAAGCCCAAGTTTGGACTCAAGGTTTCTGTTTGTACTTATGTGGCAGAAAGCACAGTGAGGGAGAGAGTCTCAGCAGCCTGGACCTCTGAGAGGATGGGAGGCAATGTGAGGAAAAGAAAAGCCTCAGATACTTCATATTTACAGTGAATTACTTTGGCTGCATTGTAACTGAAGACAGCTGATCCCAACCATGATAGCCTGACTCTCCAAACAGAAATCAAACAGGGGAGGGTTAGCAACATGTCTCAGTGTGAAGATATGATAACCTGAAACCAATCCTCAGCTCCCACACAGTAGATAGAGATAATAGATACATACAGGCTCTACTTTGTCCTCCACATAGGTGCTGTGGCATGCACCCACACATGCACACCCTGACACATGTGTCTCCACACAAATTTGTGGCATACATCTTCAAATGTGTACAAGGAGACACCAGCCTTCACAAATGCACACATATATTTTCATAAGTCAATTTAAAACCATTTATACCACACTTGAATATAATTATTGTCATAAGCTCCAAACCTAGGAACTATGAAGAGAAATCCATGGAGACACATTCCTTCTTCCTTCCTTCCTTTTTTTCTTTTGGTTTTTCAAGACAGGGTTTCTCTGTGCAGCTTTGCACCTTTCCTGGAACTTGCTTTTTAGACCAGGCTGGCTTCAAACTCACAGAGATCCACCTGCCTCTGCCTCCCATGTACTGGTATTAAAGGCGTGCACCGCCACCAACCGGCTTTTTAAAAATTTTTTTGGTCCTTTTTTTTCTTTATCCACTTGTGTCTGAGTCTTTTCCAGGAATTGGACCTTCAATCCCAGCATGCAGGAGGCAGAGGCAGGTGGAATTCTTGAGTTCAAGGCAAGCCTGGCCTACAGAACAAGTTCCAGGACAGCCATGGCTACACAGAGAAGCCCTATCTCAAAAAAAAAAAAAAAAACCTCAAAAAAACAAAAATAAAAAAACAAACAAGAACCAAAACCAAAACTAAAAAATAAACAAACAAATGAACAAAAAGCCCTGGTTCTAGTGGACATGAGGTCAGTATATCTGAAAGATGAAGCCGTGGGTTTACTAGAATCGCAAAGAGAATGCTATGGGCCAAAAGAATATGTATAAAACTCAGCTGGTTATGGCAAAGCCACTACCTGAAGGGATCAAGGAATTCCTTGTGAGGAAGCTAAATTCCAAGGAGCTTTTGGTGTTATTTGGTTTGTTATATATTAGCTGTCCTTTGTTATGAAAATCATGTGTGCCTTCATAGTTTTCCCAATTGATTTTTTCCCAAGAATTGGTAACAATGTGAACTGATCACTACTTGGACATATATGTTCGAGGCATTTGGAGAACAACCTCAGGAAAGACTTCCTTCCCTCAGGCCCATCCATTTCTTCTCATTTTAGCGCTGGAATCAGATATCTCCCTTAGCCACATTCAAGGACTAACAGGAATAACAGTCCAAATCACCACATAATAAGTCTCCTGAAATTAAGATAAATTTCACACAGAGACACCTCCTAAGTCAAGTGGATCTTAAGTAATAGGTTTGCACAATTTAGTTCAGACCCTCCTTTTCTTACAGCCTTACTAACTTTATAGACCTCTAACTCCTTACCTAACCACTTCTAGGAATATTTAGATAACCTTCTGCACTGACAGCTATGCACAGTCAGAACCCCAGTTCAAGGCTCCCTGTAATTATCGTCATTGGCAGCATCCGGCCAGGTCCATCCCCAGACGGAGGAAAGTACCTTATCAGAGATACCTCTGTAATCTCTAAGAACAGACTTAAGCATCCAGACTACCTGTTTGAGAAAGCCTGGTGGATGTGCCAATTAAGCTTAACTTCCTCCTTTCTTAAATCTTACCTCTAGTTCCAGATCTCCTTTTAACTATCACCAGAGGCATCTAGCTGTACACAAGTTGCTTAGCAACTGAGCACACTTTCCCCCACCCTGTAGAAAGACAGCAGATAGACAGATAGGAGCCATAGGAAAAAGGAAGGCAGTTTTGTTTTCTCCCACTGACCTAGCAACTTATAGATTCTTAACATTTTCTATCAATCATGTTTAAGACTATAGTTAAGCACATAAGATCCCTCTTCTTAGATATTACCCAAATTTAGCCTTTAGTTAATTCATTTCCCCGTTAGTTACTTTCCTTTTGGGTTGCAAATGATAATTAACAATTACTGCCCCTCTTTGTGATTCTTATCACCCGTCCATTTGACCCTGGAAGCCTGGCTTTGCACTGCCAAGGGATTACTGCTTGTAAGTGAATATATACCAGGACTCCCAGGGCAAGGGAGGACAGAGAAGAAGATCTGGATGAATAAACTATTGGACTAAGAGCTCAGTGTACTGAGATTCCATTTCCCCAAAAATAGTCCTCGCTGTTCATAGTTTTTTCTCCCGAGCCCCTGGGAAGTATAATATTAAGCTGGTCCTTCTAATATTACGCAAGAAGAGAATAGAGAAAATAATCAGAAAGTGACAACTCTCCAGAGGAGGCATTCATAAAGGCATTGCTCCTCACACCAAATACTCTACATAAGAAGGAATATGAGACACTGAGAGGAGATCAAGGCAGATACTGGAGCAGAGAATTCCTAAGAGAGTTAATGACACACTCAGACACTCCAAGTCAATGGAAGTCATGTTGCTCATGTCTACAATGGAGGGTGGGCACACACCTACTCATATACCTAAGCTGAGTGATGATCATACCTGTTTAATATTGGTGGTTTTCCTCAATTCCCTTCTAGCCTGCCTTTTAACCTCCTGGCACCTGTCCACCACTGCCTATGTGACCACTAAAACAGTGCCACCCCAAGTGACTGAAGGAGAAAACGTCCTTTTTCTGGTGCATGAACTTCCAGAGAATATTATAGGCTTTGCCTGGTTCAAAGAGCTAAGAAATATGAAAAAAGCAATTGCAGTATATGGACTGCACATCAATTTAAGTGCACCAGGGCCTGTGCACAGTGGTAGAGAAACAGTATATCGCAATGGATCCCTGCTGCTTGAAAAAGTCACCCGGAAGGACATAGGATTTTATACCCTGCGGACCTATGATAGAAATGTAAAAATCGTATCAACAACATCCACGTACCTCCATGTGGACAGTAAGTGATTCTTTGCGAACTCTATGAGCTGGGTGAGGTTCAATTCACTGTACACACACAGGAGAGTGGTCTGTGCCTACCTTCCCTATGCATTGTGGCCCCCTGTTGGGGTTCAGCATTTAGTGCAGGACATGTATGGTATAGAATAATGATAATAGATCAGAATCCTACATTTGGCTTCATCTTGCACACAGTTGTATGCATGGTGGGTAACTAAGCTAAGAATATGAGCCTTTGTCTAGACTCTAGGGATTCTTACCAGGAATGTTTCCTTGAGAAAGACCCTGAGGGAATCAACATTGTGCCTGGTTGAGGAAAACATGGGATCCTCCAAGAGATGTGAGCACCAGGCTCTTCCTAGAGATGTGTGCCTCCAGACCTCTGTCCCAGACTTACTCCAGGTATCCTTGAGAAGCATTTTATTCATGAGATTTTTACTCCATGATGGCAGGGCACACTGCTGTATAGTAGTCAAAGTCTTGTGATGTGTGGAACCAGACAGTGCATGGTCATGAGAACCTTGGTTGGGCTACATCCTTTAGCTATCTTCTTCAGAGAGTCAGCAGGGGAGCATAGCTCAACAGGTTTCCAGGCCATTAACTGTCCTCATTGGGCATATGAGATTTCACATGATGGTCATTGTCCCCAAGGAGAGGGACTGAGGACACAGGTTCTCTTGACAAGTGCTTGTCCTCTGAGTCCAGCTCGGGTTATTCTATCCTGCAGGAAAATGACTATGCTGATCTGACAGCTTCCCAGATATAAGCTGTTTTTCCCCTGGTGATCACCAGGGATGTCATCAGGACACACAATGAACTTGCAGAAGATTATTTGCTTGAACCATGAACTTACCTAGTAGCCTGATTCCACCCTTGTTTTCATAGACCTGGAAATCATGGCTACAGGATTGGCAGATCTACCGGCTGTTTAGTGTGTCAGGAGTTCATGTTATGCTTTCCACTTTATGTGTTTCCTTGGGAAATACATGATATCAAAAGGGAATCAACTAGATAGAGATCCAAGGCATCTCAGAAAGACCGTGGAGCACATAGGCAAACCCATTACACAGCTCAGCAAACAGAGGAAGTGAGAGCATGGCCTTGAAAATCATGCACAAGGATGAAGAAACTCACAGCCTCTTTCTAGAAATCAGGTCACCTCCTTCCACACCCAAGATGTGAGACTCCTGACATCTCTTGGGCCTTTGACCTCAGTAAGATCCCAGTCTGATGGAGACTACAGTGAGAATAGATTTGTTCTTTTGCCCACTTATTACTCACCTGGTCCCTTTCGAGCATCAAAGACAGTTTTGTCACCTTCCAGCTAGGAGCAAATTCCATGTTTCCAGAGAATTAAAAACACAGAGCAGACTGAGTGCCCAGCTGGGTTTCTTTGTCACACAGTTGTGCAGATTGTCCCCCTTTGGGTGCTGACAAACCTAGGCCAGGACACAGCAGAATGCAGTTCCAGGGTCAGCTGCTGCTATCTCATGTCCCAGGGATGGTCATTACTCTTGACTCTCACTGTGTGTTCTAGAGACAGAAACATAAAGAGAGAATGAGGAACATGGGGCAGCACTGAAACTGGAGGGGCAGAGCAGTGTTTTGAACACTGACCCACCCTTGGCCCATCAGACTCTGGGAGGTGCTCCTTCCTGGGAAGAGACTCAGTTCAGATGGGGGAAGGACAGCAGAGCTTGGTAGTACTGGAGCAGTGCTGGAGCAGATGTACCTCAGAGGGATGACAGATCAGTGTACTGAGACAATGGAGGCCCCTCTCTGTACACCTGTGCAAAGGATGCACCACATCTCAGTGTTTTCTGCTCAGAGATGAGCAGACCAAAAGTTGAGGGTGTATGAGAGGAGAGGACTGACATACTCTCTGGAGTCTCCTGAGTGGCACAAGGACATGATAGGAGTCTCATTGTTCAAAGGGGAGAAGATAGAGAGTGGGAGAGAGGCTCACCATTAGGATGCTCTCATTGAATATTAAACAGTAAGAGTAGGGGAGACATTATTCTAGCAAAAATTTAGTAAGCATGACCACAATATTCTAATGCTCTCAGCTTGATGTCTCAAATAAAAAAATCAAGCTGGTCTGGATAACTGACATTGTCCCATGGATATAGAAATTTGCTTCATTGTCTAGCAAGCTGAGGCCGATGAACAGAAGTCCTCTGACCTCCACTCAAGTACTGTGTTTGCCCCCCCCCCACACACACACACTAAACTAGCCCTTACACTGATCACACACATGTATAATATATAAACAAGTATAAAAAAACAAAGCAAATAGAATGAACCAATACCGTATCCCTAAACCTATGAGTTTCTTAAATAAATCCACTGGCATACAGGGTTCTGGGACACAATTCATTCAGTCAGTCTCCACATGTATCTGAGTTCTTTTCTAGACATCATTTCAAAGCAAATGCAAGACAAATCATGGTTCTTATGGTGCCCCAGTTCCAGTGGATGTGAAGTGAGGAAAGTTGGTGGTGAATTCAGGTGTTGGCTGCAACCACAAGAGGAACAGAACAGCAACAACAGAAGTCAGTGAGTGAAAACATAGGGTCTGTAGGGAAGAGGTCAGGCAGGTATCACTCCAACACCAATCCAGTGTAAATGTGAGCAGAGATCTGAGAGCAGTAAGCTGGAATAATGTTCACAACTGAAGAGAGAGACACATATTGGAAATGAAAAGTGTGGGGAAATTGAGAGCGTGAAAGCTATGTGCAGACTTCCACCAAGTAGGACAAGGTAACACTCATCCACAAACCTGGACGAGCAATGGACACAGCTGCTCAGGACACAGGGCCTCATCTTAGCCAAACACAAAATTCCCAATTTAGATGGATCTCTCTCTTCCCTTTTAGCCTTCCTTTGGAACTGTGGACGTGTTTCCACCTCTGCCCAGCCCACTATTGAATCAGTGCCGCCCATTGTTGCTGAGGGGGGAAGTGTTCTTCTACGCATTCACAATCTTCCGGAGAATCTTCAAGCCTTTGTCTGGTTCAAAGGAATGAATGTGTTCTGGAACCATGAGGTTGCCCGATACAGAATAGATGAGAAATCAAGTATGACTGGGCCTGCATACAGTGGCAGAGAGGTGTTGAACAGGGATGGATCCCTGGTGCTTCACAATGTCACTGTGAAAGATGCCGGATTGTACACTCTACGAATTCTGTGTACAGATTTGAAAAGTGAAGAAACTCATGTGCAACTCCAGGTGAACAGTAAGTGATTCCCTGTGACTGTTCAGTGCTGGGTGAGGCTTAGATACACAGGGCTGTCATGGCTGGCCTGGCCTCCCTCCCCTCTGCACTGTGTCCCCATGGGGAGGTTTGAGCACTTAGTGCAGAACACATTGGTAGAGACAAATGGCCGTAGATCATCTTCCATCTTCTGACTCCACCTTGATGGAAAGTAATTCAGCCTAAGATGTCAGAGTCAGCCCAGGCTCTTGGGGCTCTAGACCAGGGATCCCTGAACCCTGTCATCTTTCCAAGGCCAGAATAAAGTGACCATAGGGGCGCTTTCCCAGTGCTTAACTCTTCCTCTCAAAATTGATAGTAAACAATGATTTTCAGTCATCCACGTCAAAATGGGATATGTATTAGCTCCAAATAGAGTGTCAAATAAAATCCAGGACCTGGTAGAGAGACCATGGAGGAGTGCTGCCTACTGCCTTGCTCCTCGTGGCTTGTTCAAGCTGCTATCTTATATCACTTAGGACTGCTAGCCCAGGGGTGGAAATGCTTGCAGTGGTCTGAACCCTTTCACATCAATCCCCAATTTTAAAAATGTGCTATAGTCTTGCCCACAGGCCAATCTGGTGGTGGCATTTTCAACTGAGGCCTTGTCTTTCAAAATGACTCTAGTTATATCAAGTTGACATAAAACCAGCTAGCCTAGTACCCAAGCCTTTTAAAGACCTTAGCTTGCCCTGAGGGTCAGAATGCACCCAGGCCTCATCCAGTTCCAGTCCTGAGGGCTGCCAGTCAGAGAAGCAAGACCACTTATTGGGAGATTTCAGATGTTGAGTGGAGCTACAAAGGAAATTGACAAAAACCTATAAAGTGAAAATCCCAAGCCTGTTGAGTTCAGGGCCTTGAGGCATCACCTCAAACCCAAGTGGGCATGAGTGTGTGCAGTGTCTGACTGAGGGCAGTAAGGGAACAGCCATGAAGACACCTGAAGGGAGAGTTCCATCCTGAGGAAATGACACTTTTAGGGGCACAGATGGAACGGAGGAGGACATGCTGCTGACCTTCATTAAGTGAGATAGACACACTCACACCTGCAGGTCTAGGCTGAGTGACAAATGATAGGAATTCCAACCATGCCCATGGTTGTGTATGCCTAGCGGGACACTTAGTCATCTCCACCTAGTCATTTCCAGGTCATACGTCCTGTGTGACCCATGCCCCATGGTTACATGGTCACGTCCTCATGCGGATGTGACTGTGTGATCTCTGCAATGTGAGCCTGTGTGTGCAGGTGCATCCTGGCCTTTATAAGGTGGCACCATGTCCCCCCCCCCCCTCTCTCTCTCTCACTCTGTCTCTCTCTGCAGGTCTCTCTCTGTGCCTCTCTGCACCTATCTTCCTGTTTCCTCTCTGCCAGGCCTGGCTTCTCCCTCCTATCCCCTCTTCTTTCTAACAAAGCCAATTCTAACTCTGGTAGCCACGGCTCGTGTCTCTTCTGCCGAACAACCAGTGCCATTTCATCCTTTCAACAAACCCACCTGCTCAAGATGGAGGTCACTACCTTTTCACCAAGGACAATGATCCCCATGTGATGGCTTTTGTTTCTCATTTCCCTTCCAGCCTCCCTTTCTCCGTGCTGTAACCCTCTCAACTCTTCCCAACTCATGATCCAACCAGTGCCTCGGTATGCTGCTGAAGGGAAAAGTGTTCTTCTCCAAGTTCATAATCTTCCAGAAGATCTGCAAGCCTTTACCTGGTACAAGTCAATATATAGGCTCCCATATTTTGAAATTGTAGAAGAGAGCAGAGTCTTGAATACTGTTACCTGGGGTGATCATTATAGCGGAAGAGAGACTGTGTATTCCAATGGATCCCTGCTGCTCCAGGATGTCACTGAGAATGATGCAGGAATGTACACACTGGAAATTTTGAAAAGTGATTCCAAAGTTGAAAATGCATATGTGGAATTCCATGTAAACAGTAAGTAACCCTCCATTGCCTCCAGCTGCTGGCTGTGGCTTATCCTGCTTCATACACTGAACTGTCATAACTGGGCTGTGCCTGTTCTCTTCCCTACTGCATTGTGTCCCCCCAATAGGGTTTGGGCACTTACTGCAGGACACACATGGGGTAGACAAACTACAATAGGTCAGAATCCCTCACCTGTCTTTACCTGCACTGAGGAGAACACAGAGGAGAATGTATTCTGGATAACTCAGCACAAGGATGTCAGCCTCAGTATCAGCTCTCACCGTGCACGTAGCCTCAAGAGAGACTATGTGCTAGTCAGGCAGACTGTGGGTGAGGAAAGCATGGGATTCTCACAGAGAGAACCAGGAAGACCTGACTCCAAATCTTTGCTCCTGGCTGTACTCTAGGTTACACTTGGAAGATTTTTGTCACTTTCTGTTATGATTTACTCTTAGAACTGACAGGGAACAAGGCTTTATTGACTGCCAAAATCCTTTAGAGTGTAGACCCAGCTACGCACTGCCATGACCACTGTAGTTAGGTAGGTCATCTCTGTATCTCCTTCTCTTGATTCTCAGTGGGTAGGTGCCCAGGCCACTAGCCTATTGTTCTGATGGGCTTTTGAGACTCCACAGGAAGGTCAAGGCACCAAGGTAAGAAACAGAGGAGGAAGATACTCCAGATTCTGCCTTCTCCTCAGGGGTCCAGCCTACGGAATTCTCTTCTGCAGGTAATAGTAACAGATGCTGGTGATGTCAGCAGCTCCCCATCCCAAGGTTAGACCATTGTGGAAAACTAAGCATGAATCATGGGCAGGGAAATGATTAGGCACTATGTGTCTTATTTACAGGGAAACTAAGACACAGGAAACAGTGCCTTAATCAGTGTTGCAGAATCCCTGGTGGCAGATCCAAAGCACAAGATATGTCTATAGCCACAGCTCCAAACTATACCCCCTGGAGACTGTATTAAGTATCAACTAAAGAAGGGATTGTTGAGCTCTCTGGACCACTGTCATTTGGAACTCTCCTCTTTTTTTTTTTTTTTTCTTACAGAGATTGTGGCACAGCCCTTCGTGCGCATTACTAACAGTGTAGTCTCATCAAACAGAGCTGTGGTCTTAAACTGTGTTTCCCCTGACACTGATATCTCCATCCGTTGGTTCTTCAATAACCGGAGACTGCGGCTCTCAAGAAGGATGACTCTGTCACCAACAAAGTGTGGACTCAGAATATATCCTCTACGGTCGGAGAACTTCGGCGAGTATAAGTGTGAGGTCTCCAACCGAGTCAGTTCAAAGACCAGTCTCCCAGTCCAGCTCTGGTGATGAATGAGTGGCCTCTCCTCTCATTCTACAGTAGCATGCTGGCATTTCTTTATCAATGGGGTACTAAATGGGGAAAAGTTATACAGTGAAATTGATCAGTTATCACTCAGGTATAGCCAGCATAGTGACTCACACCTATGATCCTGGGATACATATGTGTACAAGGGCAAGCCATGATTTAAAGTGAAACTATGTCTCCAAAGGAAAATAAAGACAACAATATGGTAAACAGAAATGAAAAGGAGTTAAGAGCTTAGATTGTGGGACAAACATAGCCAACCATCAGAATTCATGAGAACTAATTTCAGAAGCTGCCAAACTTTTGGATGCTCTGAGTCTGCTGCAAAAATGATGGAGTGATTGCAAAGAGAAATAACATCCTCTCCTATGGTCAAATACATTCGATATTTAACTAATTCACTAATTTAACTAAGTCCGATGCTGCCTGGACACCAGTCATCCATGTGAAGCAAAGAAGAGTGACAGGAGAAGGGTCTGCCCATGTTTCACTGTGGACATAGCTGGTTTCTAAATAGCTTTGATCCACAGTTTGTTTTATGTACAGATGTAAAGTGCTTCACACGGGGACAGATCATATTGTTTTCATCCTGAGAGTGGCATTTGCACTGGGACCTTGCACATGGTTACTTTTCCCGTCAATATGTATTTCTTTCCTCTTTTATTCTCCTCTCATATATTACATCCCTACCACAATTTCTCTTCCCTACACTCTTCCCTAACCTCTTACCTCCCCTTTCCCTCAGATCCACTCCTCTTCTGTTTCCCTTCAAAAAATGAGCAGGCCTCCTAGGGATATAAACCACAAATGACATAGCCAGTTATATTAGACTTGCCATAATCTCTCACACCAGTGCTGGGCGAGGCAACCCAGTAGGAAGAAAAGGGTCCCAAAGCTGACTAATCAAAACCATCCCCCACTCCCACTGGTAGATGTTCCATAATAATATCCAGATCCATTACCATAACTTATATGCAGAAGATCTAGCTCAGATCCACACAGGGTCTGTGATTACCACCTTAGTCTCTGTGATTCTCTATAAGCCCTGCTTAATTGAGTCTGTGTTCCATGTTTTCATGGTGTCCTTGGCCCCTTTGGTACCTACAATCCATTCTCCCCCTCTTCTGTGGGGTTGCCCTGGCATTGCCAAGTATCTGGCTGTGTGTCTCTGCATCTGCTCCTATCAATTGCTGCCTGATGACATCAATTGCTAATGACAATTAGGCTGGGCACTGAGCTATGAATTTAACAGAATATCATTAATAATATTTCACTTAAAAATTTCCAGGCATGTTTGCTTCTATAATGAATTTCTGGATTGTCCAGCCTCTGGGCCCTGGCCATCCAGGCAGTGTCAGGTGTGGGCTTCCTCTTGTGTCATGGGCTTCAAGGTGGACCAATCAGTCGTTGGCCACTCCCACAAGTACTGTTCCATCATTGTCAGCTATTCTGTGTTTTGTGAGTCAGTGGAAGGAAGTGTTCACTCAAAGATCAAATTTTTAGGCCTGAGTATGTGACAGGAGGAAGGTCCAGCCTCTGATGGACTTAACCTTAAAAAGCTATACAAAGGTATATTTATTGATTGTGGCACAAAATTGCTTTGGAGGGGTAAACAGGTTCCTTATACAAAAGTCCCTGATATAACCTATATTTTTCTGAAGGAAAGCATCACACCCTTGCTACTTTAGTCCTTACTGTGAACTGTTTGCAGTACCCAATAATCCAAGGCCTTCGGGTGTGCCAGAAGTATCTTGTGACCAAAATAGTCAAAAGACTGCAAAGTTGCTTTAGAAAAAAGCAACTGTATAAATCACAGAAAACAAAAATTGATTTCCAACAAGATTTCTTCAAAGTTAAAGTACATTTAAAAACAACTATTTTGTTCTAATATTCACCCTTGATACAGTGACTCTGCTAGATTCCTATAACATTTCCTCCTTTTAAGATGTATTAATTATGTTGACGATTATGCAGCCACACAGTGAGGGCAGCCCTTTCTCAGAGTCTTATGAGGATAAGTCAGAATACATTTGAAAGTCAGTAAAATTATTACAACAAAAACAAGTATAACAATAATTAGGATAACAAATCTATTAAAATGATCCGTAGGTTAAATGAAGCTATCATGGCCACAAGACTTTCCATAACGTCCACCTCAAATGCATCTGACAACTTATTTGAAAGATTTCCTTAATTTCTTGTTGTAAATAATAAATCATTTGAGAAGAATTGGGGTGACTCAAAAAATGAATTTTAATCTTTTCCCAATCATACTTGCTTTCATTAAACCTTAAAGGTGTAATACAATAAGATGTAATATTCCAACAACATTTTACTTTAACTTGCTTTTACAAAGTCTCTAACTGATCTCCCAGAAGTAACACACCTTGTCCCAGGTCAGCTATTTCATTAACTATCTCATTATCTCTTTTATTCTGTTGAGCTTAAACTTCTGCAGAATGCTGATGACAATTTCAAACAAATTCAGCAACCCAAGTTTCTTTATGAAGGGCCAATCCAGCAGTTGCAACAGTAGCAGTCAATGCAATAATTCCAATAAACCAAGCAATAAAGAAACCAATCGTCCAATAGATTTTTCTTAATATTCTTTCAGCAAGTTTCTGGACTATGATTGGCACAGATGAGTCTTGTCATGGCACTGACAGCTTCACTGGCACTTAGACTGCTAGCACTGCTTTAAGAATATATAAATTTTCAGAACTGATATCCCATAACGTACTAACATTAACACATGTATGAGGAGTACAGCATTCACACATGATACTATAGTTATTTGGGTAACAGTGTATAGGCCTTTCAGTAATACATAAGCTAATGGAACACATGCTACAAAGGTGTGACTTTGAATTAATCTAAAGGACAAAGTATACTTACCATGATTAATGTTTAACTTTCCTTTTCATATTTTAAAGGATGTAAGGCATGTGCGAATTTCCATAAATTAATCTGAACTGAATTGTCAAATTCCAACATAGGATGTGACATACCCAGTCGATGCCTTTGGATAGGTTCATTAACAGTAGAGCTAAATTCCACAGTTCCATTCAAACTAAACCACTGCCCTCTTAATTCTGAATGAGAATATTTTCCTGGAGGGAAGCTGTAAGGGCTATAATTAATGGCATCTCTGTGGGAGATATTAATAAATAATCAAGATTTCTCACTTTTACATTGTTGTCAATGTGCACAGTCAAATTCTTTGTAACCCACATATTACAAAACAACATATATATATATATATATATATATATATATATATATATATATAT
>CABHPQ010180813.1:0-30047 GCA_902168405.1 Peromyscus aztecus
ATATATATATATATATATATATATATATATATATATATATATATTATATGAGAGCTACTGATTTTTTTGAGTTAATCTTGTATCCTGCCAGTTGAGAAAGAAATCAGAGAAACATCATCCTTTACAATAGCCACAAATAATATAAAATATCTTGGGGTAACTCTAACCAAACAAGTAAAGGATCTATATGACAACAACTTTAAGTCTTTGAAGAAAGAAATTGAAGAATATATCAGAAAATGGAAAGATCTTTCATGTTAATGAATAGGTAGGATTAACATAGTAAAAACTGCAAACTTACCAGAAACAATCTACATATTGAAGGCAATCTCCATCAATTCCCAACACAATTCTTCAATGACCTCAAAGAACAATACTCAAGTTCATATGAAAAAACAAAAAGCAAAAAACCCTAGGGGGCGGTGGTGGCTCACGCCTTTAATCGCAGCACTCGGGAGGGAGAGGCAGGCGGATCTCTGTGAGTTCGAGGCCAGCCTGGGCTACCAAGTGAGTTCCAGGAAAGGCGCAAAGCTACACAGAGAAACCCTGTCTCGAAAAACCAAAAAAAAAAAAAAACAAAAAACAAAAACAAAACAAAAAAAAAACAAACCCTAGGATAGTTAAAACAATACTGTACAATAAAGGAACTTCTGGAGGTTTCACCACTTCTGATGTCAAGCTCTGCTATAGAGCTATAGCAATAAAAAGACCAGCACTTTTTATGATGGTGAGATATATTTGTTCCTGGCAACAACAATCTACTTTAGAATGAATGATGGGCACCCAAAAACCTCCATATGGAGTTTGCTTTCAATATGGGAAAGCTAGCCACTGGGGAAGCAACTTCCCTTTTCTTGGTGGTTGATAATATGCTGCCCAAATTGGGTAAACCAGACACAAAAGAAATTGACTGCCAAACTTTGGTAAGACAGGGTGAGGCAGTCCTTCAAAATTCCTGATTCACAGAAAAGTCTGTCAGATATTCTAGACCTGTAGGCTGAAGATGGATGCCCCAATGTTACAGAGGAACCTTGGGTGACGTCTAGGCACCCAGCTGTCCCTGTCATTTCTATAGTTTCAGAAATTCCTTGCTCTGATATTGGACCCTGCAACCCAATAGGAGCAAAAGAGTCCCAAGAACAGACACAAGAGTCAGCAACCCACTTGTTCCCAGAGTCAGGACTTTAATAAAAATTCTAAACTAATAGCTATAATATACATGCAGAGGACCTGCTGCTGACTCATGTAGCCCTGTACATGCTGATATGTGACTTGCTTAGTTGATTCACAGGGCCTTGTACTTCTGGGGTCTTCCATTCCCTCTGGCTCTTACACTCTTCATCCTCTTCTGAGGGGGTTTCTGGAGCTCAGAGGGGATAGATTTGAAGGAGACATCCCATTAAGACTCTCCACATAATGACTGGCTGTGGGTCTTTGCATCATTTTTCTTCCCATCTCTTGCCATAGGTGGCCTTTCTGATGATGACAGGGTAAGGAAATCATCTATGAGTACAGCTGATTCTACCTGGGTCAGATGCAGAAACTTCCTCTCTGAGGTCTAGATCTACTAGTACCCGAAGGTTCTATGCAAGCTGACAATAATGGATAACAATCAATTTTCCTAACCAGTTGTAATGCCTACAAACCTTAGCGATGACCAGCATGGCAAGACATTCCTAAAAATGTAATAATGGCAGTTATTCCTTGAAGGTAAACAACAACTTTCTAATTGAACTTAAGGCTACTCAATAGGAGGAAAATCATGCCTGGTACTAGTATCTTCTCAACTGTGCAAAGATGGTGATTTTACGGATCCTAGAGCAGAACCTACAATGGCCACTTTCCTAAATCAGCATAATTCCAAGGTTCATTCTAAATACACTTCCATATTCCCACAGATAAGTATAGCTCTTCTCCTACATTAAAGAAGCTTTTTTCTTTGTACAGACAGAGACCACCAAAGAAATCCATACTTGATCCAAATGCAGAGAATAATGGATAATGTAGTGGTTTGTATATGAGTGGCTCTCAAGGTCTAATGTGTTTGAGTGTTTGGCCCATAGGAATTGGTGCTACTAGGAAGTATGGCCTTGATGGAGTAGGTGTGACCTTTTTGGAGGAAACCTGAGGCAGAGGCAGGCTTGAAGGTCTCATATGGTCAAGCTACTCCAAGTATGCTGTACAGTCTCCTTTTGCTCCCTGAAGATCAAGATGTAGAACTCTCAGCTACTTCTCCAGCACCATGCCTGCCTTCATGCCTCCATGCTTCCTGCTGTCATATAATGGACTAAATATCTGAAACTGTAAATATGTCCAATTTAAATGTTTTCTTTTATAAGAGTTTCCATGGTCACAGTTTCTCTTCATAGCAATAAAACCCTAACTACAACAGACACCAGGGGATTGCCAGACTCAACTCATCTATGAATAATACAACACCCTGGTTTGAAGTTCAGGCCACATCTCTGAAGAGAAGGTGGAAAGACTGTATGAGGTAGAGGACCAAGATATCTATTGTGAGACTGTATCTTCTATATATTACAGGGAAACTGCACCCAAGAAATCTCAACCACATGACTTCCTAAACACAACCTGAAAAAAAAATGACACCAATTGACATGCCACAAACATACATGGGAAAATATCAAGAGACTCCACTCTTAAATAAAGAGATCCAGATAATTAAAGAGTATCATGAGAATGAGAATCAATTTTCTCCAGGGACGAGCCCCTAAAAGGTTATCCAATTCCACATTGTTAGCCATAAAGACATATACATGGGCAACAATAAATGGAGCTAGCAGATTGTATTTATAAATTTATTATTTTATATGTAATTATATGTGATAATAATTATGAAAAAGTCAGGACGCTTGGAAATCGTGGGAGGAGGTAGAATGGGAGAAGGAGGAGTGAAAGGATGTAAATACAATATGCATGCAGAAAATTCTTTAAAAGTACTTTCAAAGGCTTTAAAAATAAGAGTGAAAATAAGAGAGAGAGTTAGGGAGAGTGAAAGAATGAAAAATAGTTTCCATGAGAGTGACTATGAAGGGAGGTTGAGGAGCCTCTTCACAGAATACCCCATTTCTGGGTAACGTCATTGAGCAGCAGTCTTCTCCTCATCCCCAGAACAAAGAAAAATCTGATATTTTATAACATTTTCGGGGTGGTGGAGAGTCTCACATCATGTGATGCAGTTCAGTGTAGTGTAAATGACAAGAAGCATGGAGGAGCCAGGTATTAAAAACTGAGTGTAGTCAGGCCCCAGCACAGACAGCTCCTACACTCTGTCCTAGAGTGAGCTGCAGGAGATGTGGCTGATTAAAGCTGTAGGAACCCAGCCTAAAGCTACAGGCCTGTGTCCTGACACAAAAGTAAGGTGAGAATGCATTGACAGTGGATAAGAGGAGGGGATCTCAGAGAATCGCTGGAATTTCCTAAGATAAGAGCTTGACATTGACTCAGTCCTTTTGCTTACAGAGTACAGCGAGAGAGGAGGAGGGGAGCAAAAATTCAGTAACAGGAAACTCTTGGTGAATAAGTCATTGTAAAAGTTTGGGGAACAAGATTGTTCCTGATTCAAAGTTAATCACCATTGGCTATTATGTTTTGAAGACTAATGTTCCCAACTGTGACAGGATGACTCTTCAAATAAAAATAAGACTAGGGTTGGCTACTGAGGTGGCTCAGTGGGTAGATCACTTGCTGCCAAGGCTGACATGCTGAGTCAAACCTCAGATCCCACATGGTAAAGAGAGAGAATCAAGTCCCTCATGTCTTTTAACTTCCACAACTGTACCATTGCATTTTCCCATGCATAGAGCAAGAAAATTAGAAAAGAGGGCCTTGGAGATGGCTCAGTGGTTAAGTGAACATTTTGCTCTTCCAGAGGACCTGAGTTCAGATCCTAGCACCTGTGCTAGATGGCTTCACAACCAACCTCCTGTAACTCCAGCTCCAGAGGATTTCCCAAAGACTCAGAAGGCTTCTGCACACACTTGGTACAAAAGCATACCCATACATAAAAGTAAAACAAATCTTATAAAAATAAAATGAGAAAAAGATGACCCAGGGACTCTAGAAAAAAACAATTAGGTATGGCAAGCCCTACCCACAAAATGCTCTTGAGTTTGAGCAGAAACTGAATGCAGTTGGGTGTGGGGCGCCATCCCTCATTCTCACATTTCCCCAGAGGACTCTTGAGTAGAAGCAGCAGGAACTATTAGATAGAATGATATAGGGGAGGGAAACAGATGGGATAAAAGGATAGCCTTGAGAGGGCCTGGATCCTAATCCATTGGGCCTCAACTGTATCTGCCCTAGGGTACTTAAAGGGATGCCAAAGGGTAGAGCAAAAGACCTCCCTGAAGCACAGCCAAGTGCAGACCATCTCAAACACCTGTACTCAGGCTTGTGGTCCAATCATCCTCTCTATTCAGACCTGCTGGGTAAAATCCAAATGTGCCCCAACAGGCCCTGCTTTCTTAAAATATAAAAAAAAACAGCTCTCAAGAGCCCACCAGTGCCAATTGGACTGAGGTGAGTCTTTGCCTTATACCCAAACACCCCAGCTTCTAGACTTTGGGCCAGGGGTACAACCCTGTGCCCCCATACAACTACCAATGCCAGTCCCAGTTTCAGGCCAGTAGGCAGACAACCTGCAGACAGGTCAGACTACCAGACCCTGTAATGCACAAGCCCCACCTCTCCCAAAACTCATCCACTCCCCAAGACAGCAACTGTTCCCTGAGACAGACACAACCAGTGCAAATTGGACTAAGAGGAGAGTCTTTGTTCTCAGAGCCAAACACCCCAGCCTCTAGGTTTTGGATCAGGGGTCCTGAGCCCTGACACCACCACCCATTGCAGTTCCAGTTTCAGGCCAGTAGGCAGACATCCTGCAGACAGGTTGGACTACCACCACCCCCCACCAGACCCTGTAACAGACAAGCCCCACCCCTCTCAAACCCACCAACCATCCGAGATTTCAGCTACTCCCTGAGACAGAGCCCACCAGTGCCAATTGGACTAATAAGTGCTCCCTGAGATAAAGAGTCCACCAGCACCAATTAGACCAAGAGCTCTGACTAGACCAAGAGCTCTCACTGGACCAAAAGTATCAATTAGATCAAGAGAGGTTCCATCAGACACATACACCACTTGCACCAAGTGGAGAAACAGATGGGTAGATGTCAGTGCAAAAATACAGTCAACAACATAAAAAACAAATATGGCTCCATCAGAACCTACATCAGAAGACCTGAACATCCCAATGCAGAAGAAACAGAAGAAATCAACCTTAAAAATGACTTTATGAAGATGATAGAGGTCTTTAAAGAGGAAATAAAAAATTCCCTTAAAGAAATTGAGAAAAATGCAAACAAAAAATTAGAAGAAATCAGTAAATCTCTTGAAGAAAACCAAGAGAAAGCAATTAAACGGGTGAGGAAAACAGTTCAATATTTGAACACTGAAATCAGGACAATAAAAAAGATACAAACTGAGGGAATTGGAAGTGGAAAATCTGAGTACATGAACAGGAACTACAGATGCAAGCATGTAGCATGAATCTTAAAAGTTCTTATTAATAAAATCAAACCTGAGCCAGGTATTGGGGTAAATGCTGGAAGGTCAGAGAAATAGAACAAGCCACAGCTATCTCACCTCGCCGGATCCTCAGCTGGTCTTGCTTCCTCAGACTGGAAGCCTCTATGTCCTCATATCCAAATGACTCTCAGCTGAACTGCTGCTAGAAGCCTGAATGCTTAACCAGGCCAAATGCTTCTCCAGGCCAAATGCCTCTCCAGGGCAAATGCCTCTCCAGGGCAAATGCCTCTAGTTTCTGGTCCTCACGCCTTATATACCTTTCTGCTTTCTACTGCCACTCCCTGGGATTGAAGGCTTGCTTTCTGAGATTAAAGGCGTGGGTCACCATGCTTGGGTGTATCCTTGAACACATGAATTTCTGCCTCCGGAATGCCAGGATTAAAGGCGTATGCTACCACTGCCTAACCTCTATGTTTAATATTGTGACTGTTCTGTCTCTGACCCCAGATAAGTTTATTAAGGTACACAATATTTTGGGGAACACAATACCACCACACAAGCATAACCAACAGAATGCAAGAGATGGAAGAGCAGATCTCTGGTGTTGAAAATACAATAGAGGAAATAGATTCATCAGTGAAAAGAAAACACTAAAGCCAACAAAGTCATGACCCAAAATGCCCAGGAAATGTGGGACACCATGAAAAGACTAAACCTAAGCATAATAGGGATAGAAGAAGGAGAAGAATACCAACTCAAGGGCACAGAAAATATATTCAACAAAATCATAGAAGAAAACATTTCCAACCTAAAGAAGGAAATGCCTATAAAGATACAAGAAGCTTACAGAACACCAAATAGACTGGATCCAAAATAAAAAGTCCCCTTGCCACATAATAATCAAACCACTAAACATACAGAATAAAGAAAAAATATTAAGAGCTGCAAAGAAAAAGGCTAAGTAACATATAAAGGCAGACCCATAAGAATAACACCTGACTTCTCAATCGAGACTCTAAAAGCCTGGACAGATGTTGTGCAGATACTAAGAGACCATGGATGTCATCCCAGACTATTATACCCACCAAAACTCTCAATCACCATAGACAAAGTAAACAAAATGTTCCATCATAAAACCAGATTTAAACAATATCTCTCCACAAATTCAGCCCTACAGAAAGTACTAGAAGGAAAAATCCAACTTAAAAAAGTTAGATACTCCCATGAAAACACAAGCAATAGATAGTCCCACACCAACAAATACCAAAGAAGGGAAACACACAACACTACCATCAAAAATAACAAGAATTAACAATCGCTGGTCATTGATATCCACTAATGTCAATGGTCTCAATTCACCTATAAAAAGACACAGGCTAACAGAATGGATACAAAAACAAGATCCATTCTTCTGCTGCATACAAGAAACACACTCAACATCAAAGACAGATACTACATCAGAGTAAAAGGCAGGGAAAAGGCTTTCTAATCAAATGGACTTAAGAAGCAAACTGGCATAGCTATCCTAATATCTAATAAAATAGATTTCAAAATAAAATCAATTGAAAGATATCGTGAAGGACATTACATATTTATAACAGGGAAAAGCCAACAAGATAAATTCTCAATTCTGAACATTTATGCTCCAAATACAAGGGCACCCACATTTGTTAAACAAATATTACAAAGGTTCAATCACATATCAAACCCCATACACTACTAGTGGGCAAATTTAACACCCCACTCTCACCAATGGACAGCTCTTCCAGACAGAAACTTAACAGAGAAATAAGGGAACTAACAGACATTATGACTCAAATGGATTTAATAGATATCTACAGAATATTACACCATAACACAAAAGAATATACCTTCTTCTCAGCACCCCATGAAACCTTCTGTAAAATCGACCACATACTCTCGCACAAAGAAAATCTCAATAAATACAAAAAAATTGGAATAACTTCCTGTATCTTACCAGACCACCATGGCTTAAAGTTAGATTTCAACAATAACAAAAACTACAGAAAGCCTACAATCTCATGGAAACAGAATAATGCATCTGAATCACCAATGGGTCTAGGAAGAAATAAATAAAGAAATTAAAGTTTTCCTAGAATTCAATGAAACGAATGAACAACATACCCAAACTTATGGGACACTATGATAGCAGTGTTAAGAGGAAAATTCATAGCACTTAATGCCCACATAAAGAAGATAGAGAAATCTCACACTAGGGGCTTAACAGCACATCTGAAAGCTTTAGAACAAAAAGAAGCACACTCATCAAGGAGAAATAGACACCAGGAAATAATCACATTGAGGGCCTAAATCAATAAACTAGAAACAAAGAGAACAATACAAAGAATCAATGAAATGAAGAGTTGGTTCTTTGAGAAAACAAATAAGATAGACAACCCTTAAACAAATTAACCAAAAGACAGAGAAAGAACATCTTTTTGGAGCCCAGTGCCTAGGGTGTGACGCCTTCCACAGCCTTGGTGCAAAGACAGGGGAGGGGCTTGTACCTGCCTCAGCTGAGTGTGCCAGGCTCTGCTGACTCCCCATAGGAGACCTTGACTTGGGAAATGTCGGGAAAGGGGTGGGTTGGGGGGGAATTCTGGGGGACAGGAAGAGGGAAGAGGTTGGTATGTAAAGTGAATAGTAAATTTCTTAATAATAAAAAATGGAAAAAATAAAATATAAAATCAACTCTACATTAAGAACTCATGGCAGTCTCCATAGCTGGCACACCTCCCAGTACAGGAGTAGAAAATGATAAAGATGTCATTTCTTTTTCTGGAATTGGTCTAAGGTAACTACAGCAGTCATAGCTGCATCAAGCCCTTTAAATAAATAAATAAATAAAAAACTCTTGATGCAACTGCATCAAACTTAAAGAGTCTCTTAGCTTCATCATTAACATTAACATGTTGACATAATTCTAACATAAATATTGCTATACACCAGGTGGTGTTGATGCACACTTTTAACCCAGCACTTGGGAGGTAGAGCCAGGTGGATCTCTGTGAGTTCAAGGACAGCCTGGTCTACAGAGCAAGATCCAGGACAGGCACCAAAACTATGCAGAGAAACCCTGTCTCAAAAAAAAAAACAAAAAAAAATTGCTATACATAGTTACAATTTCCTCAACCTTATATCTTAAAGCAAACTCTTAATAGAAACATTTGAATTTCTTGCTAATAAAACATAGAATAAACTACTGATGTATTCACATCAAACTTAAATATTTCCTTAACTTCACCATACCATAGTGCATCAATATCAATAAGTTAACATAATAACTCTAACAGGAACATTACTTACACCATTATAATTCCTACAAACCTCCTCTCAATATAACCATTTACACTTTCTAACAAACCTACATTCAAAAATGATTTCTTAATAGAACTATACAAAACATAACATTAATTCACTCAAGTAGCACTAAAATATTTTTTCAATTAAATAGACAGCAATATTAACATTCCCTTTTCTTTATATTTTTTAGAAAAAACTTCTCTATTTAAACATTTTTAAATAGTTTCATTTTTACATAAACAGTTCCATAAGCAGTTCATAAGTCATTATCATTGATATATATATGTATATATATACTATATATATGTAAATTCAAACTGTCCCATTGTAATGAAATCATTACTGTCCATTTCATTTCTTAAGTCCCAAAATTCAAATAATAAATTCTGGTACCAGTTTTCCACATATGAAGAAACTCCTAACCAAAACATTTTATAGTTTTATTTCATTTTTTTTAAGTTCAAAAATTTCAAATGAATTCTGGTACCAGATTTCCATTTCCAAATATGAAGAAATGTTTTACAACCAAAAGCTTTTGGCAGTTAATAATTTTAGTTCAAGCAAGCATCTCTGCAACTTTCATTCTCAGGCCAGAGACATTTTCAGTTACAATAGCATTTTGTGGCAGTTTTTCCTTCAGGATGAAAGCTATTAGTTCTAAAAGAGCTGGTTGGTGCAAAGTCCTCTCAAAAGAGTTTCTTTCAGCTATCAAATATAAACTGCAACGATTTTGCTGGTAGCTCAGGTTTTCCTGCATTGTGTTGATATTCTGTGGGTCTCAGCTGTGGACGCCTGGCTATGGCTGTTGTGCTGTCTCTGGTGTCTGTCATTCTTAGTGGCTTCTGGAGCTTCTGAGATTTCTCAGACTGCCAAGCTTGCATCTGCTATGGACACTGTTTTCTGTGTCCCAGGTTCCTTCACCATATAATCCCTATATTAAATTTTTACCATGTCCCTAAGACCTAAAGCCTATTATATACCTAAGTCTTACTTAAGCCTCTTTATGCCTAAAGCTTCTTACAAGCTTATATTCTTACTATCTTAACAAATATTCTACACTAATATATGAACCTAGGTTTTTTTAATGATTTACTTTATTTCTTACAAGCTTATATTTAAAGAGACTCAGTAGGACTACCTTAGCAAATATACTTCTTATTTAAACTTACATTTACAACTAGCATGGACATTTACTACATGTCTTTACTTCTTATGAGCTTATTACTATATGTCTTGAAGAAATTCTATAGATCTATTTTACAAACTTATATTAAGCAAACTATCTATAGGGCTACCATTAGCAAATACCTAACTTAGCAACACCTAAAAGATCTCTTAACATTTACATTATCTTCCAAAAAGATAGAGAGTAATTTTTCAAACCCAAACAGAAAATGAGAAGAAAAGAGAATAAGAAAAAAGTTCTCATGGGCATAATGTATTTCTAAGTGACTTTCCTCTTTGTACAATATAATGTGTTTGCTAAGGCTGTAATCCTTGAGGTAAAGTTATTTATTTTTTAGCTAGGGATTGTCCCTTTACCCGAATTCATAACAGCTTCCCCATCCCAAAATTCAGACAAATGTTTCTGTTATAAAGTAACCTTTGGTTTGCTCTACCGAAAAGTCTTCTCTTAGACTGACAGTAAAATTCCTGTATTGAACTGCTATAAAGCTCCTAGCAACAATTGCTAAAATAGTTGCTCAAGAGCAACTATTAGACAATATAAGGCATTTCCCAAAGGAGACAAAAAAGGGTATGGCCCTGATCTCCATTTCCTTACAATGTTTCATAGGAGCTGACATTCAACAAACTTTCAATTTTCCTCCTTATTTTTTGTAAGCTGTATTTTAAGTTTACTATGAGCATCTTTTAATGCTATCAGTGTTTCTACTGAATCTTAAATACAACTCAGTCTCATAAGCTTTTTTCATTTTAATCTCTTGTGAGGCAAGCTGTTTGTTTGCTCTCAGCTTTTTGGAAGTAAATCTAAGATTTCTAGCAATGCTTAGGAAAGAAACTTCATTTTCAGTTAAAAAAAGTTTTTCCAGGCAGTGTCACCATCTTTAGCAGAAAAACTACCTTTCCCAGAATGCATTTCTCTTATATCAGCCTGTTGTTATGGGCTACCTTTCAGACTCCATTTCCCACAATTCTTTTCAGGCGTAGGAGTCAACTTCCAGTTACTTTTACCATGCTTGCTTTCAAATGAGCTTTTTCTCTTCATTATGGGAGGGTTCTGAGTGAAAAGATTTCTGTTCTTCCTGATCTCACCATAATAGGTATTTTTCTTTCATCTGATGCTGGCCCAGGATCAGAATCGCACCTGCCCTGTTAGCGTGCATTGAGGCGAGCACTCCTGATACTAACATTCCCTGGGGGTTTCCATTTGCCACAGCCAGTCAGTGAAAAGAAACAAAAATGTACTTAAAGCAAAGCTTTCTTACAGCTCCTTCAGAGAGACTTTCTCCTGTTTGGAATTAGTATGTCTTTGCTGGTACAGAATATCCCTGTTTTTCCTTGTAATACTGCAGCCATCATTATCTCTTGATTGTATGATGGTCCTATATTGGAACAAAGTCAGATATAGTCATAGATGTTTCCCTTCTTTCTAAAATGGCATATCACGGCCTGGCATGCTGCATTGGCATTTTCATATGCAAGTTGTTTTACAAGTAAAAGTCCAGCTTCTGAATTGCCAATTAATCTGCCTGCCATTTGCATTAATCTGGAAACAAAATTTTGAATAACTCATCAGTCCATTGCCTTATTTTAGACAGATTCTCAGTTTGTCTTCCTGATGACAGAAGTGTATTCCAAGCTCTCTTGGCAGTGGCATTAACCTGACCATATACTGCTATATCAAAACTTAACTGTTGACCTGTCTCCCAATAAGGGCCTTCCCCAGTAAACATATCAAAGGTGATGGGAATCTGTTGTGCCTGATTTATTTCAGCTGAGGCCTGACACTGTTCCACAAACTCACTTTTCCACAGCAGATAGTCAATGCCAGATAGGCATACTCGAGCCATTTGTTTTCAATCACCTGAGGGTAAAACTTCTAAAGAACGCTTTCGAACAATGCTGTTGTGAAAGGAGTTGTGGTGATATATTAATTGTGCTGAAATGTAATTTTATTTGTATGTTAATAACTAAAGTTTGCCTGGAGATCAGAGGTAACATAGCAAGGTCACATATTGAGCCATAAGCAGAGTCAGGCGGTGGTAGCCTACACCCTTAATCTGCTCACATGGCAGGCAGAGTCCCTGTGTGGTTAAGGACATAGCCAAGTGTGGTGACATGAGCCTTTAATCCCAGTAACAACCATAGAGACCTGGAGGTTTGTATAGACAGGCAGTGATGAGGAAGTGATGTGGCTGGGCTTAGAGCCAATGAGAAGGCAGAACAGGAAAGCAATAAAAGTGCAGGTTAGGCAGGAAGAAGCTCTCTCATGTGGGAAATTATGGCTTGGAGGTAAGCTAAGGGTAGTCAGTGGCTCTTCACTAATTCTCTGATCTCTTCAGCTATTACCCCTGTATTTTGTTCTGTGTTTCTTATTTACTAAGACTGAATGTCTGGGCCATATTGAGTACATGCTGTTTTTAACTCCTTAAGCAGTTTGAAAGGAATTGGAACATGCATTCTCATAATATTACCCTGGCCATCCTGCTCTTCCAGGACAGGAAACAGTTGAAAGCCTTGATTTTCCCCCTTACTAGCAGCTTCCTGAAGGCTAGCTTGAAGAGGGGATGTGGCGTTAATACAGAGGGTTTATATTGCTTCAGAGGACCTTTGTGTTAATGCAGTTACAGGTGGCTTTTCCATTCTAAAAGATGCCTCCCCAGATGAGTCTAATTCCACCGCTACAGAGGGAAGAGGGGAAACTTGAAGAGTTTCTATCTTTGAGTGAAGGAAGTTCCTAAGCTTTTCAGTTCCTCCCTTGTCTTATTCCAAGACTTCTGTTCCTTAAACTTAGCTTCATGGTCAAGAGAAAATGAACCCTGTTTAAACAGTGTTGTACAAGGGTTATCAGGTTCTGCTGGTGGAGCAGAGGGTTTTGTCTCCACCTCCTCTGCCTTAGGAAAAGATCCCTCCTGCTCTTCAAGGTTTGGATCTAAATTGTCCTCAATAAATGCCGATAGGCCAAGAGCTTCAACATCTTTTCAGGCCCATGTTCTCCATAATATTTTTGCATTTCAACTCAATTTCCTCCCAGGAATCTTCATCAATTCTTCTACGAACTTTAAGAACCTTTGTACTCATAGTTCCACCTTAACCCCTTTATTTTTCAATCTTTCTACAAATGACATTTTGAATATTTGCTTACTATTTTCATGCCCCATTTTAATTCTAAAGAAATTTACACCAGCAGTTCTCCCCAGGTTCTGTACCTTTCAGGAAAAAAATCTGTCCCTTCTCAGTTTCTGTTTTTAGGATCTGTATGGTTTGTGTTGAGACTGAAATCAAGCTTCTGCTTTTTTTTTTTTTTTAAATCAAAGGAGGTTTTTGTTATCCCTAAGCTCACATTAGGACAGGTATATTTGTTAGTTATTTTGCGCTCTTACCCTGCAAGGAAATGTCACGAAACACGACAGAATCCACTAATAAGAGTTTTATTGAGATGAAAGGGACCAAGAGTGCCCAGGCCTGTGGGAAACACGTGTGTAAAGAAGAAGAAGGAGCTGGGAACATGGCGCCGGTTTTTAAAGGCTGGGTGGCGTAGGTGCGTACACAGGTCATTTGTTTGCTTTTCAGCTTTAGAAACTGAGTCTCTTTTTATGTTCTGGCCAGTCCATGCGCACATTTATCCCAGGATTATAAGCCTGAGTCACCATGCTAGCTATACCTGACTGGCAACTGACAATTTTTACCACATAACTTTTCTCCTTGTTGTACCCCATGGATAAAGAAATGCCAGCACACACTCTGCTATAGAATGAGAGGAGAGGTCACTCATTCTTCACAACCAGGCTGACTGGGAGACTGGTCATTGAACTGACTTGGTTGGAGACCTCACACTTATACTCTCCAGCATCCTCCCTCCTGACAGGATCTATGCTGAGTTGGCAATTTTTGGGGGACAGGGTCATCCTCTCTGTGAGCTGCAGATTCTGGTTATTGAAGATCCAACGGATGGAGATTCCAGGGTCAGCTGAGAAGCAAGTGAAGATCACAGAGCTCTGTACTGTGGCTGTGGTGTCAATGACTCGCAATAAGGGCTGTGTCACAGGCTCTGTGAAGAAAGAGAGGGGACTAAATGACAAAATTCTTCAGCGAGCTCAATCAACCCCTCTATACTTCACACTTAATAAAGCCTCCATGGGAGAGAATTTGTTGGACCTGAGGGGGGGAATATATATATATATATATTGTGCTTTGGATCTGCCACCCATAGCCTGTATGACCCTGATTCAGATCCTGAGTTTGCTGTGTCTCAATTTCCCTATAATAGGACACATTGCAAATGATCACTGCTTCTCCTTTGAGTTAACCTTAGTTATGAGCAGTGGCTGGAACTTGGGATGGGGAAGATGCTCAAATCAGCAGCATCTGTTACTATCTGCCTGAAGAAGAGTATTCCCTAGGCTTGATCCCTGGGAACAAGGAGGAGTATTGAGTAACTATTGCTTCTGTTTCTGTCCTTTGGGACATTGATCTTTCTGTGAAGTTTCTTAAACCTGTAAGAATAATTGGCTAAAAGTCGGGGAACCTCTATTTGGACTCAGAAGGAGAGGATGCCCAAGTGACCTACCTAACTGCAGCTCCCATGTTAGTACACAGCCAGTTACATACTCTATGGAACTTGGACAGTCAGTAAAGACTTGATCCCTATCAGCAATAACAGGACATTAAAGCCAAACATTTCAAAATACCCCCAGTGTCAAGGGCAGAGATTTGGAGCTAGGACTTCCTGGTACACTCTGTAAAGATCCCATGGCTTCCTCAGGCAGTGCCTGCCTGGAAACCATGGAGTCTCTCTTGAGGCCTTGTATGGTGAGAGTCCCAAGACTCTGGGATGTGTCTGACATGCTAGTGCTGTGTTGTCCAGCATATATTCTCTTCTCTGCAGGTGGATACTTGTGAGGGATTCTAATCAATTGCAGTTTGTCTATTCTACGTGTGTCTTACAGTCAGTGCCTAAACCCCAGTGTGGGGACACAGTGCTGTGTAGGAAACAGCAGGCACAACCCAGTTCTTACAGTCTAGTTTATGAAGGAGGATAAGCCACACCCAGCAGCAGGAAGCCATAAAAGGTAACTTACTCTTCACATGGAGTTGCACAAATGCTTTTTCAATTTTGTAATCTTTGTTCAAAGTTTCTAGCATATATACTCCTGCGTCTTTCTCAGTGATGCCCTCGATCAGCATGGATCCATTGGTGTACACCATTTCTCTTTGGCTGTGTGCAAGCCCCCAGATGGTGGAATCAATGGCTCTGTTGTATTCTGCAATTTTAAAGATGTCTGTCCTATACACTGATTTGTACCAGTAAAATTCTTGAAGATCTTCAGGCAGATTATGAACTAGGAGAAGAACGCTTTTCCCTTCAGCAACGTACTGAGGCACTGATTCGACTGTGACTTGGGTGGAGGTTGGAGAGTTAGAGCATGTAGAAATGGAGGCTGGAAGAGAAAAAAGCCATCAATTGAAGAACATTGGGTTGGTGGGAAGATGGTAACCTCTGTTCTGAACAGATCGATTCATGACTCAGCCTAGAGATGCAGATGTGGCTGTGTCTATCCATAAGTGGGGAGTTCAGCAACATGATCTCCAATCCCTGAGTGCTTCAGAATGTGTCATTTCCTCTGCAAGGAGCTCTCTCTGTGGTTCTTTAAATAACTCCTCTCTCAGTGCCCTCAGTCAGACACTGTACACACTCATGAACACTGCAATTTGAGATGATGTCTTCCCTGAAATCTACCAAACATAGAATGTCAATTTCTGGCTTTTTTTTTTTCAGTTTTCTTAAGGATACAGTCAACTCCTGACTTCACTTACTGATGTGCTTGATGATTTTTCCTGCAGTCCACAATACTAGAGGTGGGTGAGGGCAGGAGCAGTCTTATGTTCTTGGCAGGCTCAGGTCATAGAAAAGTCTCAGATACTAGGATGACTTGCTTTATGTCAACTTGACACAAGTTAGTGTCCCTTGGAAAGCGGCAGAGTCAATTAAAAGTGCCACTATCAAAATGACCCAAGGGCAAGACTGTAATATATACTACACACACACACACACACACACACACACACACACACACACACATATAATTGCAGAATATAATTAGTGTGAGAGGATCCAGCTCACCGCAGGCAGTTACAACCCTAGGCTATCAGTCTTGGGTGATAAAAGAGAGGAGGCTGACCAAGCCATAAGTCTCAAGTCAGTAAGCAGCACTCCTCTATGGTCTCTGTACCAGTTCCTGGATTTTATATATGACACTCTCAATCTGGAGCTAATACATACCCCAGTTTGGCATGGGCAACTAAAAACCATTGTTTCCTGTTCAGCTCTGAGAAGAAGTAAGAATCAAGTCCTGGACAAATGATCTCCAGGGTCATATGTAGTCAGGCCTAGGACACATGACAGTGGCCAGGGCTTCCAGGTGCTCACCTCTGTGAGGATGCTATGGTTTCCTCAAAACACATGGATAGAACCCCCAGATACTGGACAGAGTCTGACATTTTATGCTGAATTACCTTCCATCAATGTCTTCCTCGATATTGGGAGTGGGAAAAGTCAAACTACAGACAATGATCTATGGCCATTTGTCTCCACTATATGTGTCCCGCACTAAGTGCTCAAACTGCAGCATGGAGACATGGTGCAGAGAGGAGTCATGCACAAGCCAGGCATGAGAGTCCCATGTGTTTAGGCCTCACCCAGCACTGAATAATCCCAGAGAATCACTTACTGTTCACCTGGAGCTGCACATGGGCTACTTCAGCTTTTAGATCTGTAGTCAGAGTTCGTAGGGTGTAGAATCCAGCGTCCTTACAGATGACATTGTGGAGCAGGAGCGATCCATTGCTGAACAATGCTTCTCTACCACTGTGCGCAGGCCCCTGCAAACTTGAATCTATTTGTCTTATGTGTTGGGCAACCTCAAACTTCTTGTGTGCAATCACCCCTTTGTACCAGTAAAGAGCTTGAAGATTCTCTGGGAGATTGTGAACAAGTAGAAGAACACTTCCCCCTTCAGCAACACTGGGTGGCACTGATTCAATAGTGGGCTGGGCAGAGGGGGGAGGGTGCCCACAGGTGTAAAGGGAGGCTAGAAGAGAAGAGAGATGCATTAATATTGGGAACTTTGTATTTTGCTAAGATGAGTCCCTTTGTCTTGAACAGCTGGGTCCATTGCTCAGCCTAGGTGTGTGCGTAAGTTTCTCACTTTCCTACTTGGTGGAGCTCAGCACATGACCTCCACGTTCTCAGTGTCCCTACTCTTGTCTTTTTCACTGTATGTCACTCTCTCCTCAGCTGTCAACATGGCCTGGCTCACTGCCCTCAGACCCCTGCTCACATTTATGGTAGATCGGTGTTGGGGTGATGCCTGTCCCTCCTCTTCCCCTACACACCCTGCATCTTCACTCTCTGACCTTTTACTGTTGTTCTGTTCCTCTTGTGGTTCCAGTCAACACCTTACTTCACCCTCCAGTTTCTCGTACTTCAAATCCACTCGAACTGGGGCATTGTAAGAACCATGATTTGTCTTATATTTTTAAAAGAAAATGCTGCCTAGTAAAATCTCAGATACCTGTAGAGACTCAATCAATGAATGATTTCTCAGAACCCTTTATGTCCATGGATTTATTTAAGAAAAAAATAGGTTTGGGGATACAGTGTAAAATTTTTTCACTGGCTTTTTTTGGCAATTATTTACAAATTATATTTGTATGAGAGTTTGTGTGCAAAGGCCTGTCTCAGTGTGCATGGTGCATGGGTGCAGGACACAGTACTTAGGTGGAGGTCAGAGGATATCTTGCAATCCTTGCTTCTAAGTTCATCAGACAATGAACGAAATGCCCATATCCACTGATATCAGGGCCATGTCACTGATGACTACCAGCTTGATTTTTTGTTTGTGAAGTCATAGCTGAGAACATCAGTCTTCAGAATATTGTGGTCATGGTGAATAACTTTGGATAAGAACAATCACCACCACCCCTTAACGATTTCTTGTTCATTGAGAGCTTCCTGCTGCTGATCAACTCTCTCGCCTGTGTCTTCTCCCCTACAAACCCTGAGACTCCTCCCAGGTCATTGTCCCATTTAGGAGACTCCAAATGATAAGTCAGTCCTCTCTTCTCATACACTATCAACTTGTAGTCTCCCCTGTGAGCAGGAGCCTGTGACAGGTAGTACACCCTTTACAGAGGGGTACAAAAAGTGTATTCCTGGTCTCTGTGGCACTATATGTCTTCCTCTTGTGGCACATCTACTCTAGAACGGCTTCCAAGATCTGCTGTCCTTTCCCACTCTGAGCTGAGCAGGTAGAACACTCCACAGACTCCCATGGGCTGTGGGTGGGTCTGTGCTCAAAATACTTCTCTGCCCCCTCCACTCTCAGTGCTGCCTGGTGTCTCTCTCCCCTTCTGTCTTTGTGTTTCAGTCGTCCAGATCACATGTGGACAAGGCTGATGAACACCCCTGGGCCTTGAAAGAGCAGCAGCTTAATCTAGGGTTGCCCTCTGCTGTATCCTGGCCTTGGTCTGTCAGCACCAAAGAGGGAGTCTCTGTACTACCTATGTGGGACAGAAACCCAGCTATATTTACAGTCTCCCCCGTGATCTCAATGTTCTGGAAAGAGGGAATTTGCTTTCACCAGAAAGTGGACAGTGATGTCTGTGAGGGCTCCAAAGGGACCGGCTATGTGGTGCATGAGGAAAGGAACAAACCTATTCTCTCTGCAGTCACTAGTCAGAGTACTGACTCAGGACAAAGGCCCAGGAGCAGATATGTCAGGAATTTCACATCCTGAGTGTATGTGAATAGGAGACCTGAGTCATAGAAAGAGGATGTGGATTCCACTGTCCTATGTAGAGTTGCAAGACAATGCTCCCACTTCCTCTGTTTACTGAGCTGTGTAATGGGTCTGCCCATTAGCTCTTTTGCCATTCTAAGATTCCTTGGACTTCAGTCTAGGTCATTCTGCTTGGGTACCCTACCTTTCCCAAACAAACTACATAAAGGGGGAGCTGAATATGATCCTCTATCAATGTAGCAGATACAGGAAGGAGCCAATAGATCTGAGAAGGCCTTGCCCATGGCTTCCAGGTCTGAAGTGACAGAAGTAGAAACCAGGCTACAAGGTAAAGTCCTGATTCAGATAAATACTTTTCTGAGTAATGATTGTGTGGCCTGATGGTTCCCCCTGTTTGTCACTGGGGAACTGCAGCTCACATCTGTGGAGCTGTGCAAATCAGCAGAACCTCTAGCCATTTGCCTGCAGTGGAGAATTCCATGATTTGGACCCCAGAGGGCAAGCACTTGTCAGGGGAACCTGTGTTTTTTGTCCCTCTCTTTGGCTACCATGACCTTCCTGGAAGTCTCATAACCATTTCAGGACATCTATTTAATGGCCTGGGCACCTGTGCTCTCCTTGCTTAGTCTCTGGACAAGATGTTTCAGGAGCTAGCCTAACTCTAGCTCTTGTAACAGTACACTAGCTGGTTCCACATATCACAAGACTTCATCTGTTAAAAAAAAAATGTTCCCTGACACCAGGAAGTCAAAATGTAATCCTAGTAAAATGCTTCTCAGGGCTACCTGGTGTTGAGTCTGGGACAGAGGTCCTCAACCAAGGCGTCCTGGGACTCACCATTATTACAGAATTCCATTTCCATTCAATCCATTAACCAGGCCCACTCTCTGTCCCTTGGGGACGGTCTCAGGGACACATTCCTTATGAGAACCCAAGAGTATAGACAGTGGAGATACCCTAGGCTGGGTTACCCACCGTGCATCCAGCTGCCTGCAAGTTACAGTCAAATGAAGGGTGCTGCTCTACTGCAGTTGTTCTCCACTTTGTGTGTCCTGCACTAAATGCTCAAACTCAAACATGGGGACACATGCAGAGTGGAGGTAGACACAGGCTGGGTTAGATGTTTCTGTGTGTATCCAGTGTAATGAACCCCACCCAGCACCCAGATTTCACACAGAATCACTTACTGTACACATGCAAGTACATGGTTGTTGTAGATACAATTTTTCCACCTCTATTTACTGTTTGTAGGATATAGAATCCTGTGTCCTTCTTGGTCACATTTTTCAGCCACAGGGATCCATTGCTGTACACTGTTTCTCTGCCACTTTGTTCAGGCCCCATCACACTTTGATTAGTGTTCAGTGCAAATAGTGCAATTCTGACGTTCCTATTTCTCACCTCCTTGTACCAGGAAAAAGCTAGAAGGTTCTCTGGCAGATTGTTGGCACGTAGAAGGACATTTTCTCCTTCAACCACTTGGGGTGGCACTGATTCAACGGTAACTTGGGCAGTGGTGGACAGATGCCAGCAGGTTAAAAGGGAGGCTAGACCAGAAAAGAAAAATACAATCAACACTGAGCAGATATGTTCATCACTCAGCTTAGGTGTGTGGGTAGGGGTGAGCCCACCCTCCTTGATGGAGCTGAGCAACATGACTACCATTCCCTCAAAGCCTCTAACTATGTCATTTCCTCTGTTTGGGGATTCCTTGCTACAAGTGTCTGCCTGGATCCCCACACAGTGTCCACATATCCCTCTTCACATAAAGAGCATTTGGTACAAGGAGCAATGCTCTCTGACCTCCACCTCTAGAGAGCCCTCACTTTCTGACATTTTTCTCTATTCCCTTCCTGGTTCTAGCCAACTTGAGACTTCCTTCTCTAGACAATCTGATTTCTGCTCCACTATAACCAGTTGTTTGTGATAACCTGGAGTCTTTGGAAGGTTCAACTCCAGTAAAAGACTCAGACACCAGTGGAGAAAGGAAAGAAGAATGGCAGAAAGAAGGAAGGAGGACTGTGTCCATGGATTTCTCTGTGTAGTCCCTAAGTTTGGCAATAATGACAATAATTGTACTTTGATTTTTTTACATTTACTTATGTGTTTTATATGTGTATTTGTGAAAGACCTGTCTCAGTGTGTGCATGTGCCAGTCCATGAAATAGTGCTCGTGGGAAGCACGTGTCCCAATGTGTACATCTGCAGGTCCATATGTCAGCTCCTGTATGGAGGGCTAGGTTGATCTTCCATGAGTCTATTCTTTCCATGTAGGGCCTGAGGAATGAATTCAGGTTGTATACTTGGACACTGAGCAAACTCACTGGTCCACCCCTTTTTGATTTCTGTCTGGTGAGTCACCCTGTCAGGGTTGGAATATCAGTCTTCAGAACATGACAGCCAGTATGACTGACTTTGAATATTTAGTGTTTGGGGCTTTTCACTTTCCCTCATCACCTCCTGTCTGCTGAGAGCTTCCGGCTGCTGAGCCTCTCTCCCTCCCTATGCCTTCTGCCTTGTGACCTCAAACAGAAACCCCAAGTTTCCTCTTGGACTCCTGTCCTCTTTAGAACACTCCATCCTGCTTCTGAGGTCCCTTCCCTCCACACTCAGAGAATAGACACACTTACCTGTGAGAAGAAGTCCCTGCCAGGGGGTATAGCCCTTGCATGGAAGCAGAGATGACCCCTCCATCTCTCTTCTCACTGTACTTTCTTCCGTCTAAGAGGAGCTTCAGCTCTGGTTCAGTCAGGCTCCAAGTTTGGTTGTCCTTCTTTCCTCTAAGGTGTGTGTACTCCCAGGCAGGAGCACATCACAGAACCCAATGGTCTGTGGGTGGTGGGGTCTGCGTCCAAGGCACCGCTCTGTCCCTTCCACTCTCAGTGCTGTCTCAAATCCCTCACCTTTTCTCTCCTTATATTTCACCTCCAAGCAACACATCAAGCTACAAGGCTGATAAACATCCCCGCACCCTCAGAGAATAATGGACACCTGCTGTGATGGCCTTGGATCTGTGACCTGCAAGGAGGGAGGCTCATTCCTACTCCATGGGACACAAGAGACCCAGGTAATCACCACTGTGCCCTATGTTCTCAGTGCTGTGAAAAGGTGGGATTTATTCCCAGCAGTAAGGGGACAGAGATGTCCCTGAGGACTGCAAAGGGACCAAATGAGTGATGACCAGGGAAGTAGATCAGTCCTTTATCATTGGTGTAACCAGTCAAAGTTCTGACGTAGGCTAAGCCTGAATCAATTGTGTGGAATTTCATGTACTCAGTGTTGGGGAATAGGTGACTTGTGTGACCTAGAAAGAACCATGGGCTCCCTCTTCCTATGAAGGATTTCAATGCAACCTTCCAGTATCTGTGCAGTATCCAGTGCAACTGTGTGTTGGGTGAGCCCATGTCCTCTCTGATCTTGACGAGTCACCTATGCCCTTTGTCTATGTAATGCCCCTGTGGTAATCCTGTCTTCTTCTATGGGAGATGCTAGGAAGAAGGGTACTTTCAGGTTCCCCATGCAGAAAGGTGTTCTCAAACACAGAAAGCATCCAGTAAGTCAAAACAGGGTTTAGGACAGGAACTCTGGGATAGTGGAGACAGGGTAGAAAACTAGTCTGGAATGTGGGGTCATGGCTCAGGGAAGCCATTTTCTGAATGTTGACCATGTGTCTTGATATCACTCCCCAGACATCATTAAGAAGACTGCAGTCTCATGTCTAGGGCTACGGCAAGGATGGTCAAAAACCCAAATGTGAACTGCCTGATACCTTCAGTACATGTAGGGGATCAACATGCAGTTTCTAGTTCATCTCTGGAGTCTAAATTCTTCTCTTCTCTATGCCCAAAGGGGTCCTGCTTTTGAGTATAGAGAACAATGGTTCGAATATATGTGTCATACTTTCTTCCCTATGCACTGTTCTAGGTTTCTTTCCCTTGCTATAATAAAAACACCCTGAACATAGAAGAACAAATGATTTATTTTCCTTCTATGTCTGGTGTCTGGGTCATAGTGTAGCAATGAAGGAAGTCAAGGCAAAAAAAAAAAAAAAACATGCTGCTTGCTGGCTCATTCACTGGTTCATATTGTGGCTCATGTTAAGCTAGCTGTCTTGTACAAGCAAGGACCAACTGCCTAAGGATGATATTCCCATAGTGGCCTAAGTCTTCCTGCGTCAGTTAAGACAATGCCACAAGGCATGTCCACCGCCCATCCTGATAAAGATAGTTACTCAGTTGAAACACATTTTTCAGAGGTGACTTTGGGCTGTGTCAAGGTGACAGTTAATGCTAACTAGGACACTATTTCAGACTGTTAAGTCTTCCTCCTCCACAGGGAGATTCCAAAAGAAGTTCCCCATTCTTCAATTAAGTGTCCTTCTCTGTTTGCTGTGGTCATAATATGTGCTTGTGTCCACTCTGCCTCACAGCTGGGCCATCAGAGCCAGGAAAGAGCTCATGAAGTCTATCCTGGGTTTCATTTTCTGATTCCCCAAATCCTCAGCCAAGGGACATTCTGATGTCTACCACTGATGTTGTGAAGAATAAGTAAAATAGCATCATCAAACCATTAGCTTCATCTTGATTCAGGAGAGGCTCCCAGGCACATTCATCACCTGCCTCTAATGACTTCACATGAATCAGAGCACAAGTCATTCACCACCTGAGAAAAGACAGCAGCTGGGAGGATGTGGGGTAAAAGAACGCAAACATGGTTCAAAGCTCTGGGTGTTCCTTTGGGCCATGGAAATCATGAAAGCAAATGGAGGGAACAGGAAGGCATAAGTTATTGACAGAAAGAAAAATCTACTTGACTTTAAAAACAGTCTCTCCACCTTGGAAGTTCCTGCCAAGTGGGAGAAAGCATTCTCAGTGTAGTCTATCACACAAAAGAGAAATCAGAGATGCAAGGAAAGGAGGAAGAGACAGAAATGGAATATCCTGAAAGGATAGAGGTTTGTTTCTGCCAGTGGACAAAGAATGAGGATTAACTTCTGTATCTATCCAGAAGACCAAGACTTTACACCAAAGCTCAGTGCTGAGATTTACCAAGACCTGTAATTTTCTTTGCTGTGCAGAAAAACTACCTATCAGGATGCAATTAAAATGCTAATTCCTTTTGTCAACCAGCTACTTTGAAATGCTCCTGGTAATCTTAAAAAGCAACTTTAAAAAATTAAGAAGAGGGAATTTTACCTGGAGTTACCAAATAAAGCTTAGAACCACTGATGGATTCAGCTCTGACTTCAAACTCTCAAGGAAACTTTCAGAATGGTATCAAAGCTGATTATAATCTCTGAACTTTAGAAATGATTTGCATAACTTTCTGTCTTGTTGAAAGAAAATTGTGGTGGTATTTTATTTGTGCTGAAATGTGATATTTTAATTGTATGTTAATAAATAAAGCTTGACTGGACATCAGAGGTCATAGCGAGCCATAAAACAGAAGTCTGGCAGTGGTAGCACACACTCTTAATCTGATCACACAGCAGGCAGAGTCTTTGAGTGGTCAAGGACACAGCCAAATATGGTGACATGTGCCTTTAAACTCAGTACCAACCATAGAGACCTGGAGATCTATATAGACAGGCAGTAATGAGGAAGTGATGTGGCTGGGCTTAGAGCCAATGAGAAAGCAGGACAGGAAGTCAATAAAAGCACAGTTTAGACAGGAAGAAGCTCTCTGTGGAAGCCACAGCATGGTGGTAAGCTAAGGCTAGTTGTGGCTATTCACTATTTCTCCCATCTCTTTGGCTACTACCCCTGTATTTGGTTCTGCGTTTCTTATTTAATGAGACTGTTTAGAAATTTTCTACATTTGGCACACAAGTGGTGAGAATTCATTAAAAAAACCATAGGTGACCTTACAGGCCAGAGGATACAGGCCCCAGTTTGGCCAGAGTTACAGGCCCCAGCCCTGCATGGAGCTACAAGCTGTCCAGCTAAATGTAGCCAGAGCTGCACTTGACCATAGCTACAAGCGGTCAGGATGCATGCAGCTGAAGCTACTTAGAGCCAGATCTCCAACTCACATGGCGGGAGATTAAAGGGACTGGAGCTACTAGTGGCTAACTGCTTGTGGGTTTATAGGCCCCTGGTTCAGGCCTGAAATGGCTCAGGCTGGACTTAACGGCTCAGGCTGGACTTAAGCTTTTAGCTTTTTTCTCTTCTCCTGGTAGGTAGTAGATACTTTCTCTCTCTCTCTCTCTCTCTCTCTCTCTCTCTCTCTCTCTCTCTCTCTCTCTCTCTCTCTCTCTTTCTAGATTTCCATCTCAGACTGCAACCACACTAGGTAGCTGTTTTGAAATTCCCTCAGACTTCTACTGTTATACACAGACTTGGTAATTCAATTAAGATATCAGATATCTTAAAGGGAGAAACTACTTAAAAGAAAAAATTTTTTCCCACATTAGAAAATGGGAAATATTTTTACAATGGAAGAAAATTGGTCTTTGTTTGATAAAACATTAAGCAGTCCGAAAATGGAACAATTACATGAATTAAGGTTGATGGGATGTATGTAACATCAGTTATGCATATTATTTGTTTAATTACCCTTATTTTACTATTTAAGAAGATGGTCAATTTAAGTGCCAAGATAAAAGCTTTGGAAAAACCTATTAAAATTAATTATAGAGAAATTCAGAATCAGAAGAATTTAAAGGTGAAATTATTTCAGGATTGGATTATAAGGTTACAGAGAGACAGCCTGTTTTCAAACAATCAAACTTAATGTATCTGGTAACCATACAGCAACTGCCTGATCAAGGGCATGTACAAACTAATTGGACTCCAGTTGAAATGTTAGATTTGAGGATATTTAAGGAAGCTATAGTATCCTATGGCATGCATTCTCCATTTGTAAAGCAAATGTTAACTCGTGGTCAACTTGTAATGGGATTATTCCTCAAGAATGGAAAGAATTAATAATGGCTGTTAAGGAATACAGAGTGCAATTGCAGTGGTTCATGTGGTACAGAGATGAGGCTAAGACAACAGAAAATCAATGTAGAGCTAGAGGTGTGGAAATTTCCCAGGATCAGCTTCTTGGAGAAGGCCAATACAAAAACAATGTTTGTATGATAACCAAACATTAATTCTTTGCTGCATGGCAGCCGTGATTGCATGGGACAGAGTTGAGGAACCAGGAAAGAAAATTGAGTCATTCACAAAGGTTATACAGGGCCCAAAAGAATCCTTCATGGATTTCTTACAAAGACTGTCTTCAGCAGTAAATAGAATGGTACCAGAATCAGAAGCCTGAGAGATAATAATTGAATCTTTGGCTTTTAAGAATGTGAATGCAGCATGCAAAACAATAATCAGGCCATTAAAGGCAAGATCTGCACCTTTGGAGGACTGGATCAGGGACACAATTAATATTGGGTCTCATGGCCATGAAGATGTGTGGATAGGAGAAGCAATTTCAAAAGGATTGAGGAATATCAGATATTTTGGGTGTGGAAAGCAAGGTCATTAAACAGGGCATTCCTAGAAAGAATGTTTACTCCAGGAACAACAGCAACAGAAGGCCCCTCCCTTCTGGAATATGCAGAAGGTGTGGTAAGTGTAAACATTGGACCAATGAATGTAGATCAACAAGTGACAAAGTAATCCTTTGCCTCTGTCCTTGGGAAACTCCCAGAGGGGCCTCATGCAGGCCCCCACAGCAAATCAAGTTCAGACCTTTTCTGCCATCATAGAAGAAACCCCTACTCAGAGCAATTAAATAACCAAATGCCTATTGGAATAAACCAGGCTGCTCAGGGTGATAAAACAGGTGAGGCAGAAAGAACAGAAAATTCAGGAGAAATCATAAAGCAATTTTTTGGGCAAACTTCTATAAATGAACAAAGACCAAAATTAAAAATATGAATAAATGACAATATCTTGGATGGTTTAGTAGACACAGGTACAGACATGGCAATAATTGTACCAGAATTTTGACATCCAGCTTGGCCTCTTCAGGAGGTAAACGTTTAACTGTTAGGAACTGGAACATTATCTCAAGTGAAACAGAGTGCAAGATGACTTGAATGTATAGGTCCAGAAGGACAGAGGAAAATTAAAGCCATATGTGGCTAACATAGCTATGAACTTATGGGACTGTGATCTATTACAACAATTGAATACTCAGATTAACATTCCTCCAACCTCAGAAACAAATCATAAACTAACACATGTTTCTAAGAGGAATATTAGAAGGTATTAGTCTAATGAGTGGTCACCAGCCATCCAGATCGTACAAGAATAGAGCACAACAACTGATGATCTTTCAAAGACACCAACAGCTCTACCTTTAAAATGGTTAACAGACAAGACTGTATGGGTTCAGCAATGGCATTTAACAACAGAGAAACTCCAGGCTTTAGAAGACCTGGTAGAAGAACTATTAAATGCTCAGCATATTGAAGAATCAACCAGCCCTTGGAATTCTCCTGTATTTGTGGTAAATGGAGAATGGTAACAGACCTAAGAGCAATTAACAATGTAATTCAGCCAAAGGGCTATCTACAATCTGGAATTCCTTTGCCTACTCTGTTACCAAAAGGATGGACTTTTATAGTTATTGGTTTAAAAGACTGTTTCTTTTCAATACCCTTACAAGAAAATGACAGAGAAAGATTTGCCTACACAGTGCCTACTTATAATAATTCTCAACCGGTTAAGAGATATCAATGGATGTTGAGCAATTCCTTAAATGTCTTTCAGCCATTTGTGTTTCCTCTGCTGAGAATTCTCTGTTTAGTTCTATAGCCCATTTCTTAATTGGACTGTTGGGCATTTTGATGTCTAATTTCTTGAGTTCCTTATATATTCTGGATATCAGTCCTCTGCCAGATGTGGGGTTGGTGAAGATCTTTTCCCATTCTGTGAGCTGAATTGCTCAACATCCCTAATCATTAGGGAAATGCAAATCAAAACAACTCTGAGATACCACCTTACGCCAGTCAGAATGGCTAAGATCAAAAACACTGAGGACACCTTGTGCTGGAGAGGATGTGGAGCTAGGGGAACTCTCCTCCACTGCTGGTGGGAATGCAAGCTTGTACAGCCACTTTGGAAATCAATATGGCGCTTTCTTAGAAAATTGGGAATCAATCTCCCCCAAGATCCAGCTATACCACTCTTGGGCATATACCCAAGGAATGCTCAATCATACCACAAGGGCACTTGCTCAGCTATGTTCATATCAGCATTGTTTGTAATAGCCAGAACCTGGAAACAACCTAGATGCCCTTCAACCGAAGAATGGATAAATAAACTGTGGTACATATACACAATGGAATACTACTCAGCAGAGAAAAACAATGACATCATGAGTTTTGCAGGCAAATGGATAGATCTAGAAAAAATCCTCCTGAGTGAGGTAACCCAGACTCAGAAAGACAAACATGGTATGTACCCACTCATAGGAGAATACTAGTTGTGGAACAAAGATGACTGGACGGCTCCTCACAACATCAGGAAGGCTACCTGGAAAACAGGACCCCAAGAAAGACACGGGGATCGCCCAATGACGGAGAAATGGATGAGATCTACATGAACAGTCTGGACATGAGTGGGGGTAATGAGGGGCGAGGGGCGAGGGAAAAAGAACTTGGGGGAGCGGGAGATCCCAACTGGATCAAGAACAGAAAGGGAACACAAGGAATGTTCATGGTAAATGAAGACCACATGAGAATAGGAAGAAGCAAAGTGCTAGAGAGGCCCACAGAAATCCACAAAGATGCCCCCACAATAGACTGCTGGCAATAGTCAAGAAATAGCCCCAACTGACCTACCCTGGTGGTAGGATGGCCAAACACCCTAATTGTCATGCTAGAAACTCCATCCAGTGACTGAAGGAACTAGATGCAGATATTCACAGTCAGGCCCCAGGTGGAGCTCCTGGAGTCCAATTGGCGAGAAGGAGGAGGGTTTATGTGAGCAAGAGTTGTTGGGACCAGGGATGGATGGAATACAGGGATGAGTGGCCAAACGAATGGAAACACATGAACTGTGAACCAATGGCTGAGGGGCCCCCAACTGGATCAGGCCGTCTGAATGAGTGAGAGAGTTGATTGGCTTGATCTGTCTGGGAGGCATCCAGGCAGTTGGACCAGGTCCTATGCTCAGTGCATGAATTGGCTGTATCTGAAACCTGGGGCTTAGCAGAGACGCTTGGCTCAGCCTGGGAGGAGGGGACTAGACCTGCCTGGACTGAGTCCACCAGGTTGATCTCAATCCTCAGGGGAGTCTTTGCCCTGGAGAAGGTGGAAATGGGGGGTGGGCCGGGGGGAGGGGGACGGGGGAGGAGGGGGGAGAACGGGGGAATCTATGGCTGATATGTAAAGTTGAATTATATTGTAAAATAAAACAAAATAAATTTAAAAAAAAAGAAAAAGTAAAAAAAAAAGAGATACCAATGGAGGATTCCCCCACAGGGAATGTTGAATAGCCCAATCCTGTGCCAATATTTTGTACAACAGCCATTGGAAGTGATATGTAAAAAATTTCCTAAATCTATAACTTAACATTATATGGATGATATTTTACTAGATGACTCAAATGTAGCTACTTTGGAAAGAATGTTTGAAGAAGTAAAGAAAATTTTCCCTTGCTGGGGATTACAAATTACTCCTGAAAAGATGAAAATGCAAAATCTCTGTATCATGCCAGAAGAAAGAGCCATCTTATGATATGGGACAAAAGAGAATAAAAATTTAAGGGACTATTATTCTATTGCTACTAATCTCAATTCTTTGATTCTATTTTGATTCTATAAACTTTTCCTAAGGTATGGATTTTATATCAAAATTTATAAAATTATATATATATATATAAACTTTTGTTATGATATTAATGGTCATATAGAGTAATAACTAATACTAGAAAAAAGGCTTCAGTTATCTGCTTACACACTTTTTTTTGTTCTAGTCTCTATCTGTTTTCTGCAGGGAATCAAGACCAGGCCTAACATTGAATTTGAAGTCTCCAGAAAGATGATGGGACCCCACAACAATGATTCCACGTTGACAATAATAATACCACTAAGCTGACAAACATCACCCACAGATCAACTTTGGACTACAATCTGCTCAGAACAATTTCAAGATGGCTAGCTGAGATGATCCAGTTTCACAGACTACTCAAACAAGGATTTGAGATAAGCCCTGAACTTTGGCATTATGCAGAGCCTGGACAACAA
>CABHPQ010180814.1:0-21941 GCA_902168405.1 Peromyscus aztecus
CTTCCTTCCTTCCTTCCTTCCTTCCTTCCTTCCTTCCTTTTCTTCCTTCCTTCTGTTGTTTCTTCTTTCATTCATTCACATGTGTCTGAGCCTTTTCCAGGCACTGGAATATCCCAAAACAGCAGGGGTATTCTGTTCTCCCAAACCCTAGTTGCAATTCACCAGAAGGCAGAAAGGCATCTAAAAGGTGAATTCAGGGGTTGACTGGAACCACAAAGGAAAAAAGGAAGAGAATGAGAAAGGAGACTGAAGATATGGCTCAATGTTTAATAGCACATTCTGCTATTCCAGAGGTCCTGCGTTCAGTTCCCAGCACCTATGTGAAAAGGCTTTACAAGATTACCTAACTCCAGCTCCAAGGGACTCCACATAGTTCCTAGGCATCCACTAGTGAACTGGGTATCTTCTTCTGAGTCTCAGCATGGAGAACTCAGCTGCTCCAGTGCCTAGGCCCTTAGCCAACTGTTCTGATGGGTTTATGAGACTTTACAGGAAAGTCAGGTAGCCTAAGGGGAGTGACAGAGGCATTAGGTCCTCCTGATGACTGCATGTCCCCAAGGATTAAGTCTAGTAAATTCTCTCCATCAGGCAAGTCATAACAGATGGTGCTGATGATCTGGACAGCTGTTCTGTCCCAGTGCCAGGGCCTTGTTCATATTGAGGCTACTTTATCACCATGGCAACATTTATTTACATGTGCTATCACTGGGAAACTAAGACACAGAAACAATAGTGTTTACGTCTGCCTCACACAGGCCACGGGTGACAGACATCTGTCTGTGTATAATCATGTATTCACTGTCTTTACCCTGGAGGCCTTCTCAAGTATCTGGGCAGTAGGAAGAGCTGTTTTTCAGAGATGTTAATGTTGGTCATCAGCAGCCTGAGTGAATGTCTGTTCCAGGAAATGAAAACAAATGGACAGCTCCATTTGACTTTAGATCTAAGCTACCTGTCTCTGCAGAATTCCTGAAAAATTTCAGGGGTCCCAAGCCCACTTACTTGACAGAAAATTGTTTGTTTTCTGGTATGCCACTGTCATTATTCCAGAAAGGACAAGGACATGGCTTTGCTTTCACCCTTTCAGTAGATCATGCATCTAACACAGGGCTCTCTCTCATCAGGAAGTCACTGATTTCAAACAACATAACATCTGTCCCTCATCATACTTCATTGTACTTTTTAGAGAAGCAATGCTTTCAGAGATTGGCCTTAGGTCCTGGGTATTAGTAACAATGGCCTCATATGGAGAAAGCTATAGCCCTAAATTTCTAATTCAGATCTGCCGAACACACCTGTCCCTTCCAGCCAGAGTTCCAGCAAGTTCTTGCTCTCTACCTTCTACCTGTCAGATCTACCTCTGAAAACAGCCACCTAGGAGTGCTGGAGAGATGGTTCAGTGGTTAAGAGCTTTGATTGTTCTTGTAGAGAACCCAAGTTCTGTTTTCAGCACACCCATGGCATCTCATAACCATCTGCAACTCCATTTTCAGGATATCCAATGCCCTCTTCTAGCTTCTGTTGACACTAGGCATACTTGCAGTTCACAAGTATATATATGCAGTAAAAATAATCATACACATGAAAGAATGGAAGGTCAAAAGAAAGAAGAGAGAAAATAAGAAAATAAGGAAGGACAAAATAGAAATAAAGAGAGAAAAGAGAGAGAAAGGAAGGAATGAAGATAGAAAAAGAAAGAATGAAAGGAAGAGAGAAAGAAAGAATGAAAAGAAAGAAACAAACAAAAAACAAAGAAAGAAAAAACAGCAACCTGCATTTCAGAAAATATCTTACTATGGCCTTTAACTGTGCAAGACAGAGCATCACAGACCATGACAAAGGTTCTGTTGCAAGCTCACTTTTAACCCATAATCTTCCCTCTTCTAGATCATTTTGTGACTCATACTTTGAATTCAGGAATCCATGCCTCATTTCGGTCACCAACAAACACCTGGGAAAACTGGTCCATGTTATAATACAGTCTGTTCATTTAGCTCAATGACAGGCCCACTCCTGGTCTCATGTGTGAGGTTTCTGTACACACAAGTCCTGAGGAATATTTGTGGGTGCTTCTCTGGGAAGCTAAATAGGAAGTCTTATTCTGTCCTATCTATTAAAATTCCTTAAACATCATTCCCTTGGGGGCATTGGCCCAGGTTCAGCAGTAGGAATCAGTACACCTATAAGAACACAGTATTCTTTGGTGCAAGGTCAGTGAGGACCAGGAGAGACAAGGAGCAACTAACTCCAGATCCTAGGTCAATATTATCAAGGTCTATAGCTCAGTTAACACATGGCAAAAACTGTTTCTCTCACACAGCCCAGGAGGCTGACCATCTCTGATTACTGAAGTCCTCCTGCACCTGCCTATGATTAATCTTCTGCCTGGTTCTCTAAGGATAATGACTGGGGGTGAATGTTAGAAAGACCAACAATGGTTGAATGGTCACATGATTCAGAGGTCCCACAGCAGGCCATCTTCTGTCTGTTGTCTGCTACCCAAGGCCACCATCAGAAGTGAGAATTCTAAACCATGGAGGCTGAAGATTGTAGCCTTAGAGCATGTACATGTGTGTCTGAATACAACCTACCTGTTGGGTATTAATGGTAAAAGCCTCTCAGAAAGTTATAGGCTGAAACTGTCAGAGGGCAACTGGACTCTCACTTATTCAGTGTCACCACTGATACAGGTCACTATGAGTGTATAATCTGGAAATGAGTGACTGCCACTCAAAGTGACCCATTCTGCCTGATGCTACTTGTGAGTAATTTCTGTTTAGGCATGACTATAACTGCCTACATACAGAGAGCTACAGCTGGGTATTGAAATAGACCCACCACAAAGTTACCTAAGCTGGCCAAGGCATCCTGCTCTAGCCCAAGTACATGCAGCTAGGTTCAGATGTGGTGATATATTGTGTACCCCAATAAAGCTTGCCTGAGGATCAGAGGACAGAGCCAGCCACTAGATTAGACACAGAGGCCAAACAGTGGTGGCACATACCCTATCATTCAGAGGCAGAGATCTGTCTGGATCTCTGTAAGTTCAAGGCCACATTGGAAACAGAGCCAGGTAGTGGTGGCACACACCTTTAATCCCAGGAAGTAATGGCAGGGCGGAGGAAGATATATAAGGCTGAGGAAAAAAGTACTAAAGCAGTTCAGCTGAGACCCTTTCAGGTGAGGACTCAGAGGATTTCTGGAGTTGGGGAGGTAATAGGTGGTGGCTGTGACTTGCTCTGCTTCTCTGATCTTTCAGTTTTCACCCCATATCTTTTTTTTATTAAAAGAACATTTAACATTTGAACAACACCCAGCATTGAGCTAGAATGAGCTAGGGAAACTTCTCCTTCTAGACAAGCTCAGGGTGATGAAGACAGGACACATCTTAGACTCAGGAACAGTGCACACATGAGAATTCAGTGAATTTTTTTGTGTGTGTTGTACCAGTGGTGGATCAAGGACTTGTGGATGCTGCATAAGTACTCTTCTACTAATCTTCACCCTAGCTCTGGTTAGGACCTGCTCAACTAAGGTAATAGAACAGATACTAGGGCCTTCTATGTACCAGGATTTTCTTGTTTCTTTGCAGGCATCACATATGGCTTTATTTGGTTTGCTCTAGATGGTTCAGATATCCAGATCAGATCCCTCTCAGATATTCATTTATATCCAGAGTCAACCTCAACCTGTTCTGCAATGTTGCTTCTTACTCATCTGCACAATACTCATGGCTTATCAATAGAGAACCCCAGATATCCTGCCAAGAGCTCTTTATCCTCAATGTCATTACTAATACTTATAGATCCTATAAAACTGTTGTCTAGAACTCAGGCATTGGTGTCAATAAGACCAAAGTAAAGAAAACTAAAGATCTTGCAAAGTAGATCTTGGAAATGATAGCATCAAGCTTTGGATGAAGCCTCGGTTTTATGGATTGACAACAGAAATTAATTCCTAGCCTGTCATGGGCACAAACAAATCCCAATCCTCATATGACATTCCAGCTATGATTCTTCTTCCTCTCCTTGCATCTCTGATTTCTCTTGACTCACCTTGGACTGATTGGAATGTGAAGTCGGGATGCTCCCAGGAAGGAGGAACTTTCCAGGCAGACAGAATTTACTTAAAGTCAAATATTTTTTTTCTTTCTTCCACTAACCCATGCATTCTTGTCCCCCCCATTTGCTATTGTGATCTCTATGACCCAGAAGGAACACCCAGAAAACGTTGAGCCATGCTGATTTTCCTTTACCCCAAGTGCTTCCATTTCCTGTCTTGTATCAGCTGATAATTGACTTCTGGTCTGATTCCAGTGGAGCCAGAAGAGGCAGGTGATGACTGTGCCTGGAAGGCTTGTCCTGAGTCAGGATGAAACTTATGGTTTGATGATGCTGTTTCATTAACTCTTTTTTTTTTTTTTTTTTGGTTTTTCGAGACAGGGTTTCTCTGTGTAGCTCTGCACCTTTACTGGAACTCGCTTTGGAGACCAGGCTAGCCTTGAACTCACAGAGATTCGCCTGCCTCTGCCTCCCACATACTGGGATTAAAGGCGTGCGCCACCAATGCCCAGCTCATTAACTCTTCATGATGTCTTTTGTGGACATTACAGTGTCTATGAGTTCAGTATCTGAGAAGTAGGAAAAGTGACACTCAGAGTAGGTGTCCTTGAGCTGTTACCCTGGCTCTGATTGAACACCAACACATGTGGTGACCATAGCAAACAAAGAGGAACACTCACCTGGAGAACGGGGAACTTCCTCTGGAATCTCCCTATGGAGGAGGAAGACTTAACAGTTTGCAACAATGTCTGGTTAGCATTAACTGTCACTATAAGACTACCCAAAATCACTTTAGGGGAAAACGGAATCTTAAGGCACAGTCTACACTAGTCAGAAGAACAGGGGAGTGACCTTCCTGACAGCTGAAATGCAACACTCCCTAGATACAAAACTTACCACAGAGTAAGTTTTCCCAGATCACCAAATGCACTGCTCTCAGGTCCTATCCCTATTTCTGGCTGTCTCCCGGTACTTAGGCACATCAATCATAAGAAGAGGTGCAAGCCACACAAGTAGGAATGGACAGAGACATCCTGCTGCAACAAAGCAACACTAACTGCCAGAAGACAAGCTTCCAACCTTGACAGAGGCTCACTACTAAATCAGAGGAAAGAGTTGGGAAAAGATGTTCCAATTAAACCACCTGAGAAGCGAGCTGGTATATATGTAACAGAATAGACTTAAACCAAAATTAAAAAAGATAAGGAATGACATTTCATATTCATCAAAGAGCAAACCCACCAAGACAGTATTTCAATTCTGAACATCTATTCCCCGAATACAAGAGCACCGACATTTATAAAAGCAACATTACTAATTAAATCACACATTGAGCCCCATGCATTAGTAATGGTAGTCTTTAACACCCCACTCTCACCAATGGATACATCATCCAGAGAGAAAATAAACAAAGAAATAAAGAAACTAACAGACATTATGACTAAAATGGGCATAACTGATATCTACAGAACACTTCACCCAAACTTCACCAAAAAGAATGTATCTTTTTCTCGACACCTCATGGGACATTATCCAAAATTTGTCATATACTTAGTCACCAAAGTAAACCTTGATAGATACAAGAAAATTGAAATAATCCCTTATATCTTATGAGACCACTATAGATTAAAGGTGGATTTCAATAACAATAGAAACAACAGAAATCCTATAAACTAATGAAAAATGAGCAACTCTCTATGGAATTACTGAGGGTCGAGGAAGAAATAAAAGCAGAAATTAAGGACTTCCCAGAATTCAATGACAGTAAATGCAGAACATACCCAAAGTTATGAGACCCAGTGGAAACAATGCTAGGAGGAAAGTTCATAGCACTGTGCACCCTCATCAAGAAATTAGACAGATTTCGTACTAGTGACTTAATAGCACACCTGAAATCTGTAGAACAAAATGAAGCAAACACACTCAGTAGGAGCAGAGGACAGCAGCAACTAATCACACTGAGGGCCAAATCAATAAAATACAAACAAAGAGAACAATAGAAAGAGTTGATGAAACTATGAGTCAACAAGGGAGACAAACCTTTATAACAACTAACTAAAAGGCAGAGAGAGAATTAACATAATGAACATTTCCAAATTCTTTTTATGAGGTCATAGTCACCCACATATGTAGCATGAATCTTAGAGGGTCTTATTAATAAAAACAAACCCAGAGCCAGGTATTGGGGTGAATGCTGGAAGATCAGAGAAGCAGAACAAGCCACAACCACCTCACCTTGGCAATTCCTCAACTGATCCTGTGTTCTCAGCCTCTCAGCATCTGAGTCTTTATCCAAATGGATCTCAGCTGAACTGCTTCTCGAAAGCCTGAAAGCTTAACCAGCCAAAAGCTTCTAGTTTCTGGTCTTCACACCTTAAATATCTTTCTGCCTCCTGCCATTACTTCCTGGGATTAAAGGCGTGAGTCATTATGCTTGGCTCTTTCCAATGTGGCCTTGAACTCACAGAGATCCATGCAGGTCTCTGCCTCTGGAATAGTAGGATTAAAGGTATGTATGCCACCATTTTCTGGCCTCTATATCTAGTGGCTGTTCTGTTCTCTGACCCCAGATAAGTTTATTAGGGTGCACAATATTTTGGGGAACACAATACCACCACACACATACCCAAACCACATAAAACCTCAACAAAGAAAGAGAATTACAGGCCTGTTTCTTTCAGGAACATAGATGCAAAAATACTCAACAAAAACTCACAGACAGTATCCAAGGACCCATCAAAAAGATCATCCAACATGTGTTTTATCTTCTAGTGTGCTTCATTATCTAGTGTGCATCTTCGTCATCTAGTGGGCTTTATCCCAGAGAAGCTGGGATGGCTCAACATATGAAAATCTTTCAATGTAACCCACCATATAAACAAACTGAAGGAAAAATCCACATGATCGTATCATTTTATGCTGAAAAAGCCTTTGAAAAAATCCAAAACTCCTTCATGACAAATGTCTTGGAACGTGCAGGGATACAAGGGAACTATCTAAACATAATAAAGGCAATATACAGTAAACCAACAGCAAACATCAAATTAAGTGGAGAAAAATCCAAAGCAATTCCACTAAAATCCTGGACAAGACAAGGTTGTCCACTCTCACCATATATATTCAAAGGAGTACTTGAAGTTTTAGCTAGAGCAATAAGACAACTGAAAGAAATGAGGGGAATATAAACTGGAAAGGAAGAACTGAAAGTATGACTATTTCCAGATGACATGATTGTATACATAACTGAGCCCAAAAATTATACCAGGGAACCCCTAGAGCTGATAATCACCTTCAGTGATGTGGTGAGTTACAAAATTAACTAAAAAAAAAATCAGTGGCCTTCCTCTATACAAATGATAAATAGACTACAAAAAACAAAAAAACCCAAGGCTAAAACACACTTCACAGTAGCCACAAATAATAGAAAATAATTTAGTGTGACACTAACCAAGTGTGATGGTTTGAAAGAAAGTGGATCCCAAAGGAGCCAGTTGTGCCCTGTTCTTTTAATCTCAAGAGAAATGTCCTAGGACTTTCCTCTGTAGTTTCCTGAGCACAAGGCTTTTCCTGAGAATGTCCTTCCTCTGGATTCACACTACATCCAACGTTAGTCCAGGGCTTCTCAGGACAAAGCTCAAACCCTGGCTAGACCCATCCTACAGTAGAAGGAATCGGGAGTCCCGAAGAGCACAGTGATTGTGATGACAGGCCCTGCACCCCACCTGTGCCTAACTTATCAGGGAAGTTCACTTTTGGTTTCTTGACCATGCTTGCTGTAGCCCTAGACATGACATTGCAGTCCTCTCAGTCCAGGGGGTGATATCAGGGCACATGCCCAAATCTCCAAATATTGTTCCTCTGAGCCATGACCTAGCAGACTGCTTTTCATCTCTGTCTCGATTAACCTTAGCTCCCTCCCTAGACCTTGCTCTGACCTTCTGACTCCATCCATTGTCTGAAAACATTTTTCTGCATGGGAAGCATAAAAGTCTCCTTCCCTCTGGCATCTCTCATAGGGGAAGACAAGATTACCATTAGGGAACCATCTAGGAAAGGGCAAAGGGGACCCAGGAAGATCAGTGAGGACTTGTGCATACCCAACACATAATGCTAGAATATTGCCTTGAAACCCTCCATAGGAGGGTGGAGCCCACAGTCCTTTCAAGGACACACGGGTTACCTCTTCTCCAACACTGGACATATGAAACTCCTCACACAACTAACTGCTCCTGTGCCTCTCTTCTGGATCATTAATTTGACTGGTGACATTAGTGATAAAGAATTGATCTTCATTTCTAGTCATCACTCAGTTGATCTCTTTCCAGCCCTCATAGACATTTCTGTCACCTTTCTGCAGGGATTAAGAAAATATCACCCTCCCAGAGCATTGAGAATACAGGGTGGACTGCGTGTTCAGCTGGGCTTCTGTGTCACAAGGACACATAGGCATGACTGAAATTCCCTCTTTGGTGCTGACAGACCTAAGGCAAGGACACAGCAGGTGTCAGCCCTGGGATGAGCCATTGTTCTCTGAGGGCATGGGGATGCTTATCAGCCTTGTTGCACAATGCACTGATTGGAGGAGAAACATAAAGGGAAGTTGAGAGGGATGCTGGGCAGCACTAAGAGTAGAAGGGATTGAGCAGTGTGTTGAACTCAAACCCCATCACTCACCACCAATTGGATTCTGGAAAGTGCTTCTGTCTGAGAAGAATCTCAGCTCAGAAGTAAGAAGAACAGCAGAGCCTGAGTTCTGTGTTGGAGCTGAGGCTCTTCTCCTTAGAGGGAGGACATCACAGTGAGAATATTGATGGAGAAATCCTCTGTTCTTCTCTGGAAGGGCTGCACCCCCTGGCAGGGGCTTCTGCTGACAGGTAAGGGCACTCATTCTCAAATTGTGTTGTGAGGGGAACTCAGAAGTAGTCTGGAGTCTCCTGTGAGTGCAGAAGCCCAAGTTTGGACTCAAGGTTTCTGTTTGTACTTATGTGGCAGAAAGCACAGTGAGGGAGAGAGTCTCAGCAGCCTGGACCTCTGAGAGGATGGGAGGCAATGTGAGGAAAAGAAAAGCCTCAAATACTTCATATTTACAGTGAATTACTTTGGCTGCATTGTAACTGAAGACAGCTGATCCCAACCATGATAGCCTGACTCTCCAAACAGAAATCAAAGAGGGGAGGGTTAGCAACATGTCTCAGTGTGAAGATATGATAACCTGAAACCAATCCTCAGCTCCCACACAGTAGATAGAGATAATAGATACATACAGGCTCTACTTTGTCCTCCACATAGGTGCTGTGGCATGCACCCACACATGCACACCCTGACACATGTGTCTCCACACAAATTTGTGGCATACATCTTCAAATGTGTACAAGGAGACACCAGCCTTCACAAATGCACACATATATTTTCATAAGTCAATTTAAAACCATTTATACCACACTTGAATATAATTATTGTCATAAGCTCCAAACCTAGGAACTATGAAGAGAAATCCATGGAAACACATTCCTTCTTCCTTCCTTCCTTTTTTTCTTTTGTTTTTTCAAGACAGGGTTTCTCTGTGCAGCTTTGCACCTTTCCTGGAACTTGCTTTTTAGACCAGGCTGGCTTCAAACTCACAGAGATCCACCTGCCTCTGCCTCCCATGTACTGGTATTAAAGGCGTGCACCGCCACCAACCAGCTTTTTAAAAATTTTTTTGGTCCTTTTTTTTCTTTATCCACTTGTGTCTGAGTCTTTTCCAGGAATTGGACCTTCAATCCCAGCATGCAGGAGGCAGAGGCAGGTGGAATTCTTGAGTTCAAGGCAAGCCTGGCCTACAGAACAAGTTCCAGGACAGCCATGGCTACACAGAGAAGCCCTATCTCAAAAAAAAAAAAAAAAACCTCAAAAAAACAAAAATAAAAAAACAAACAAGAACCAAAACCAAAACTAAAAAATAAACAAACAAATGAACAAAAAGCCCTGGTTCTAGTGGACATGAGGTCAGTATATCTGAAAGATGAAGCCGTGGGTTTACTAGAATCGCAAAGAGAATGCTATGGGCCAAAAGAATATGTATAAAACTCAGCTGGTTATGGCAAAGCCACTACCTGAAGGGATCAAGGAATTCCTTGTGAGGAAGCTAAATTCCAAGGAGCTTTTGGTGTTATTTGGTTTGTTATATATTAGCTGTCCTTTGTTATGAAAATCATGTGTGCCTTCATAGTTTTCCCAATTGATTTTTTCCCAAGAATTGGTAACAATGTGAACTGATCACTACTTGGACATATATGTTCGAGGCATTTGGAGAACAACCTCAGGAAAGACTTCCTTCCCTCAGGCCCATCCATTTCTTCTCATTTTAGCGCTGGAATCAGATATCTCCCTTAGCCACATTCAAGGACTAACAGGAATAACAGTCCAAATCACCACATAATAAGTCTCCTGAAATTAAGATAAATTTCACACAGAGACACCTCCTAAGTCAAGTGGATCTTAAGTAATAGGTTTGCACAATTTAGTTCAGACCCTCCTTTTCTTACAGCCTTACTAACTTTATAGACCTCTAACTCCTTACCTAACCACTTCTAGGAATATTTAGATAACCTTCTGCACTGACAGCTATGCACAGTCAGAACCCCAGTTCAAGGCTCCCTGTAATTATCGTCATTGGCAGCATCCGGCCAGGTCCATCCCCAGACGGAGGAAAGTACCTTATCAGAGATACCTCTGTAATCTCTAAGAACAGACTTAAGCATCCAGACTACCTGTTTGAGAAAGCCTGGTGGATGTGCCAATTAAGCTTAACTTCCTCCTTTCTTAAATCTTACCTCTAGTTCCAGATCTCCTTTTAACTATCACCAGAGGCATCTAGCTGTACACAAGTTGCTTAGCAACTGAGCACACTTTCCCCCACCCTGTAGAAAGACAGCAGATAGACAGATAGGAGCCATAGGAAAAAGGAAGGCAGTTTTGTTTTCTCCCACTGACCTAGCAACTTATAGATTCTTAACATTTTCTATCAATCATGTTTAAGACTATAGTTAAGCACATAAGATCCCTCTTCTTAGATATTACCCAAATTTAGCCTTTAGTTAATTCATTTCCCCGTTAGTTACTTTCCTTTTGGGTTGCAAATGATAATTAACAATTACTGCCCCTCTTTGTGATTCTTATCACCCGTCCATTTGACCCTGGAAGCCTGGCTTTGCACTGCCAAGGGATTACTGCTTGTAAGTGAATATATACCAGGACTCCCAGGGCAAGGGAGGACAGAGAAGAAGATCTGGATGAATAAACTATTGGACTAAGAGCTCAGTGTACTGAGATTCCATTTCCCCAAAAATAGTCCTCGCTGTTCATAGTTTTTTCTCCCGAGCCCCTGGGAAGTATAATATTAAGCTGGTCCTTCTAATATTACGCAAGAAGAGAATAGAGAAAATAATCAGAAAGTGACAACTCTCCAGAGGAGGCATTCATAAAGGCATTGCTCCTCACACCAAATACTCTACATAAGAAGGAATATGAGACACTGAGAGGAGATCAAGGCAGATACTGGAGCAGAGAATTCCTAAGAGAGTTAATGACACACTCAGACACTCCAAGTCAATGGAAGTCATGTTGCTCATGTCTACAATGGAGGGTGGGCACACACCTACTCATATACCTAAGCTGAGTGATGATCATACCTGTTTAATATTGGTGGTTTTCCTCAATTCCCTTCTAGCCTGCCTTTTAACCTCCTGGCACCTGTCCACCACTGCCTATGTGACCACTAAAACAGTGCCACCCCAAGTGACTGAAGGAGAAAACGTCCTTTTTCTGGTGCATGAACTTCCAGAGAATATTATAGGCTTTGCCTGGTTCAAAGAGCTAAGAAATATGAAAAAAGCAATTGCAGTATATGGACTGCACATCAATTTAAGTGCACCAGGGCCTGTGCACAGTGGTAGAGAAACAGTATATCGCAATGGATCCCTGCTGCTTGAAAAAGTCACCCGGAAGGACATAGGATTTTATACCCTGCGGACCTATGATAGAAATGTAAAAATCGTATCAACAACATCCACGTACCTCCATGTGGACAGTAAGTGATTCTTTGCGAACTCTATGAGCTGGGTGAGGTTCAATTCACTGTACACACACAGGAGAGTGGTCTGTGCCTACCTTCCCTATGCATTGTGGCCCCCTGTTGGGTTTCAGCATTTAGTGCAGGACATGTATGGTATAGAATAATGATAATAGATCAGAATCCTACATTTGGCTTCATCTTGCACACAGTTGTATGCATGGTGGGTAACTAAGCTAAGAATATGAGCCTTTGTCTAGACTCTAGGGATTCTTACCAGGAATGTTTCCTTGAGAAAGACCCTGAGGGAATCAACATTGTGCCTGGTTGAGGAAAACATGGGATCCTCCAAGAGATGTGAGCACCAGGCTCTTCCTAGAGATGTGTGCCTCCAGACCTCTGTCCCAGACTTACTCCAGGTATCCTTGAGAAGCATTTTATTCATGAGATTTTTACTCCATGATGGCAGGGCACACTGCTGTATAGTAGTCAAAGTCTTGTGATGTGTGGAACCAGACAGTGCATGGTCATGAGAACCTTGGTTGGGCTACATCCTTTAGCCATCTTCTTCAGAGAGTCAGCAGGGGAGCATAGCTCAACAGGTTTCCAGGCCATTAACTGTCCTCATTAGGCATATGAGATTTCACATGATGGTCATTGTCCCCAAGGAGAGGGACTGAGGACACAGGTTCTCTTGACAAGTGCTTGTCCTCTGAGTCCAGCTCGGGTTATTCTATCCTGCAGGAAAATGACTATGCTGATCTGACAGCTTCCCAGACATAAGCTGTTTTTCCCCTGGTGATCACCAGGGATGTCATCAGGACACACAATGAACTTGCAGAAGATTATTTGCTTGAACCATGAACTTACCTAGTAGCCTGATTCCACCCTTGTTTTCATAGACCTGGAAATCATGGCTACAGGATTGGCAGATCTACCGGCTGTTTAGTGTGTCAGGAGTTCATGTTATGCTTTCCACTTTATGTGTTTCCTTGGGAAATACATGATATCAAAAGGGAATCAACTAGATAGAGATCCAAGGCATCTCAGAAAGACCGTGGAGCACATAGGCAAACCCATTACACAGCTCAGCAAACAGAGGAAGTGAGAGCATGGCCTTGAAAATCATGCACAAGGATGAAGAAACTCACAGCCTCTTCTAGAAATCAGGTCACCTCCTTCCACACCCAAGATGTGAGACTCCTGACATCTCTTGGGCCTTTGACCTCAGTAAGATCCCAGTCTGATGGAGACTACAGTGAGAATAGATTTGTTCTTTTGCCCACTTATTACTCACCTGGTCCCTTTCGAGCATCAAAGACAGTTTTGTCACCTTCCAGCTAGGAGCAAATTCCATGTTTCCAGAGAATTAAAAACACAGAGCAGACTGAGTGCCCAGCTGGGTTTCTTTGTCACACAGTTGTGCAGATTGTCCCCCTTTGGGTGCTGACAAACCTAGGCCAGGACACAGCAGAATGCAGTTCCAGGGTCAGCTGCTGCTCTCTCATGTCCCAGGGATGGTCATTACTCTTGACTCTCACTGTGTGTTCTAGAGACAGAAACATAAAGAGAGAATGAGGAACATGGGGCAGCACTGAAACTGGAGGGGCAGAGCAGTGTTTTGAACACTGACCCACCCTTGGCCCATCAGACTCTGGGAGGTGCTCCTTCCTGGGAAGAGACTCAGTTCAGATGGGGGAAGGACAGCAGAGCTTGGTAGTACTGGAGCAGTGCTGGAGCAAATGTACCTCAGAGGGATGACAGATCAGTGTACTGAGACAATGGAGGCCCCTCTCTGTACACCTGTGCAAAGGATGCACCACATCTCAGTGTTTTCTGCTCAGAGATGAGCAGACCAAAAGTTGAGGGTGTATGAGAGGAGAGGACTGACATACTCTCTGGAGTCTCCTGAGTGGCACAAGGACATGATAGAGTCTCGTTGTTTAAAGGGGAGAAGATAGAGAGTGGGAGAGAGACTCACCATTAGGATGCTCTCATTGAATATTAAACAGTAAGAGTAGGGGAGACATTATTCTAGCAAAAAGTTAGTGAGCATGACCACAATATTCTAATGCTCTCAGCTTGATGTCTCAAATAAAAAAATCAAGTTGGTCTGGATAACTGACATTGTCCCATGGATATAGAAATTTGCTTCATTGTCTAGCAAGCTGAGGCCAATGAACAGAAGTCCTCTGACCTCCACTCAAGTACTGTGTTTGCCCCCCCCCACACACACACACTAAACTAGCCCTTACACTGATCACACACATGTATAATATATAAACAAGTATAAAAAAACAAAGCAAATAGAATGAACCAATACCGTATCCCTAAACCTATGAGTTTCTTAAATAAATCCATTGGCATACAGGGTTCTGGGACACAATTCATTCAGTCAGTCTCCACATGTATCTGAGTTCTTTTCTAGACATCTTTTCAAAGCAAATGCAAGACAAATCCTGGTTCTTATGGTGCCCCAGTTCCAGTGGATGTGAAGTGAGGAAAGCTAGTGGTGAATTCAGGTGTTGGCTGCAACCACAAGAGGAACAGAACAGCAACAACAGAAGTCAGTGAGTGAAAACATAGGGTCTGTAGGGAAGAGGTCAGGCAGGTATCACTCCAACACCAATCCAGTGTAAATGTGAGCAGAGATCTGAGAGCAGTAAGCTGGAATAATGTTCACAACTGAAGAGAGAGACACATATTGGAAATGAAAAGTGTGGGGAAATTGAGAGCGTGAAAGTTATGTGCAGACTTCCACCAAGTAGGACAAGGTAACACTCATCCACAAACCTAGACGAGCAATGGACACAGCTGCTCAGGACACAGGGCCTCATCTTAGCCAAACACAAAATTCCCAATTTAGATGGATCTCTCTCTTCCCTTTTAGCCTTCCTTTGGAACTGTGGACGTGTTTCCACCTCTGCCCAGCCCACTATTGAATCAGTGCCGCCCATTGTTGCTGAGGGGGGAAGTGTTCTTCTACGCATTCACAATCTTCCGGAGAATCTTCAAGCCTTTGTCTGGTTCAAAGGAATGAATGTGTTCTGGAACCATGAGGTTGCCCGATACAGAATAGATGAGAAATCAAGTATGACTGGGCCTGCATACAGTGGCAGAGAGGTGTTGAACAGGGATGGATCCCTGGTGCTTCACAATGTCACTGTGAAAGATGCCGGATTGTACACTCTACGAATTCTGTGTACAGATTTGAAAAGTGAAGAAACTCATGTGCAACTCCAGGTGAACAGTAAGTGATTCCCTGTGACTGTTCAGTGCTGGGTGGGGCTTAGATACACAGGGCTGTCATGGCTGGCCTGGCCTCCCTCCCCTCTGCACTGTGTCCCCATGGGGAGGTTTGAGCACTTAGTGCAGAACACATTGGTAGAGACAAATGGCCGTAGATCATCTTCCATCTTCTGACTCCACCTTGATGGAAAGTAATTCAGCCTAAGATGTCAGAGTCAGCCCAGGCTCTTGGGGCTCTAGACCAGGGATCCCTGAACCCTGTCATCTTTCCAAGGCCAGAATAAAGTGACCATAGGGGCGCTTTCCCAGTGCTTAACTCTTCCTCTCAAAATTGATAGTAAACAATGATTTTCAGTCATCCACGTCAAAATGGGATATGTATTAGCTCCAAATAGAGTGTCAAATAAAATCCAGGACCTGGTAGAGAGACCATGGAGGAGTGCTGCCTACTGCCTTGCTCCTCATGGCTTGTTCAAGCTGCTATCTTATATCACTTAGGACTGCTAGCCCAGGGGTGGAAATGCTTGCAGTGGTCTGAACCCTTTCACATCAATCCCCAATTTTAAAAATGTGATATAGTCTTGCCCACAGGCCAATCTGGTGGTGGCATTTTCAACTGAGGCCTTGTCTTTCAAAATGACTCTAGTTATATCAAGTTGACATAAAACCAGCTAGCCTAGTACCCAAGCCTTTTAAAGACCTTAGCTTGCCCTGAGGGTCAGAATGCACCCAGGCCTCATCCAGTTCCAGTCCTGAGGGCTGCCAGTCAGAGAAGCAAGACCACTTATTGGAAGATTTCAGATGTTGAGTGGAGCTACAAAGGAAATTGACAAAAACCTATAAAGTGAAAATCCCAAGCCTGTTGATTTCAGGGCCTTGAGGCATCACCTTAAACCCAAGTGTGCATGAGTGTGTGCAGTGTCTGACTGAGGGCAGTAAGGGAACAGCCATGAAGACACCCAAAGGATGAGTTCCATCCTGAGGAAATGACACTTTTAGGGGCACAGATGGAACGGAGGAGGACATGCTGCTGACCTTCATTAAGTGAGATAGACACACTCACACCTGCAGGTCTAGGCTGAGTGACAAATGATAGGAATTCCAACCATGCCCATGGTTGTGCATGCCTAGCGGGACACTTAGTCATCTCCACCTAGTCATTTCCAGGTCATACGTCCTGTGTGACCCATGCCCCATGGTTACATGGTCACGTCCTCATGCGGATGTGACTCTGTGATCTCTGCAATGTGAGCCTGTGTGTGCAGGTGCATCCTGGCCTTTATAAGGTGGCACCATGTCCCCCCCCCCTCTCTCTCTCTCACTCTGTCTCTCTCTGCAGGTCTCTCTCTGTGCCTCTCTGCACCTATCTTCCTGTTTCCTCTCTGCCAGGCCTGGCTTCTCCCTCCTATCCCCTCTTCTTTCTAACAAAGCCCATTCTAACTCTGGTAGCCACGGCTCGTGTCTCTTCTGCCGAACAACCAGTGCCATTTCATCCTTTCAACAAACCCACCTGCTCAAGATGGAGGTCACTACCTTTTCACCAAGGACAATGATCCCCATGTGATGGCTTTTGTTTCTCATTTCCCTTCCAGCCTCCCTTTCTCCGTGCTGTAACCCTCTCAACTCTTCCCAACTCATGATCCAACCAGTGCCTCGGTATGCTGCTGAAGGGAAAAGTGTTCTTCTCCAAGTTCATAATCTTCCAGAAGATCTGCAAGCCTTTACCTGGTACAAGTCAATATATAGGCTCCCATATTTTGAAATTGTAGAAGAGAGCAGAGTCTTGAATACTGTTACCTGGGGTGATCATTATAGCGGAAGAGAGACTGTGTATTCCAATGGATCCCTGCTGCTCCAGGATGTCACTGAGAATGATGCAGGAATGTACACACTGGAAATTTTGAAAAGTGATTCCAAAGTTGAAAATGCATATGTGGAATTCCATGTAAACAGTAAGTAACCCTCCATTGCCTCCAGCTGCTGGCTGTGGCTTATCCTGCTTCATACACTGAACTGTCATAACTGGGCTGTGCCTGTTCTCTTCCCTACTGCATTGTGTCCCCCCAATAGGGTTTGGGCACTTACTGCAGGACACACATGGGGTAGACAAACTACAATAGGTCAGAATCCCTCACCTGTCTTTACCTGCACTGAGGAGAACACAGAGGAGAATGTATTCTGGATAGCTCAGCACAAGGATGTCAGCCTCAGTATCAGCTCTCACCGTGCACGTAGCCTCAAGAGAGACTATGTGCTAGTCAGGCAGACTGTGGGTGAGGAAAGCATGGGATTCTCACAGAGAGAACCAGGAAGACCTGACTCCAAATCTTTGCTCCTGGCTATACTCTAGGTTACACTTGGAAGATTTTTGTCACTTTCTGTTATGATTTACTCTTAGAACTGACAGGGAACAAGGCTTTATTGACTGCCAAAATCCTTTAGAGTGTAGACCCAGCTACGCACTGCCATGACCACTGTAGTTAGGTAGGTCATCTCTGTATCTCCTTCTCTTGATTCTCAGTGGGTAGGTGCCCAGGCCACTAGCCTATTGTTCTGATGGGCTTTTGAGACTCCACAGGAAGGTCAAGGCACCAAGGTAAGAAACAGAGGAGGAAGATACTCCAGATTCTGCCTTCTCCTCAGGGGTCCAGCCTACGGAATTCTCTTCTGCAGGTAATAGTAACAGATGCTGGTGATGTCAGCAGCTCCCCATCCCAAGGTTAGACCATTGTGGAAAACTAAGCATGAATCATGGGCAGGGAAATGATTAGGCACTATGTGTCCTATTTACAGGGAAACTAAGACACAGGAAACAGTGCCTTAATCAGTGTTGCAGAATCCCTGGTGGCAGATCCAAAGCACAAGATATGTCTATAGCCACAGCTCCAAACTATACCCCCTGGAGACTGTATTAAGTATCAACTAAAGAAGGGATTGTTGAGCTCTCTGGACCACTGTCATTTGGAACTCTCCTCTTTTTTTTTTTTTTTCTTACAGAGATTGTGGCACAGCCCTTCGTGCGCATTACTAACAGTGTAGTCTCATCAAACAGAGCTGTGGTCTTAAACTGTGTTTCCCCTGACACTGATATCTCCATCCGTTGGTTCTTCAATAACCGGAGACTGCGGCTCTCAAGAAGGATGACTCTGTCACCAACAAAGTGTGGACTCAGAATATATCCTCTACGGTCGGAGAACTTCGGCGAGTATAAGTGTGAGGTCTCCAACCGAGTCAGTTCAAAGACCAGTCTCCCAGTCCAGCTCTGGTGATGAACGAGTGGCCTCTCCTCTCATTCTACAGTAGCATGCTGGCATTTCTTTATCAATGGGGTACTAAATGGGGAAAAGTTATACAGTGAAATTGATCAGTTATCACTCAGGTATAGCCAGCATAGTGACTCACACCTATGATCCTGGGATACATATGTGTACAAGGGCAAGCCATGATTTAAAGTGAAACTATGTCTCCAAAGGAAAATAAAGACAACAATATGGTAAACAGAAATGAAAAGGAGTTAAGAGCTTAGATTGTGGGACAAACATAGCCAACCATCAGAATTCATGAGAACTAATTTCAGAAGCTGCCAAACTTTTGGATGCTCTGAGTCTGCTGCAAAAATGATGGAGTGATTGCAAAGAGAAATAACATCCTCTCCTATGGTCAAATACATTCGATATTTAACTAATTCACTAATTTAACTAAGTCCGATGCTGCCTGGACACCAGTCATCCATGTGAAGCAAAGAAGAGTGACAGGAGAAGGGTCTGCCCATGTTTCACTGTGGACATAGCTGGTTTCTAAATAGCTTTGATCCACAGTTTGTTTTATGTACAGATGTAAAGTGCTTCACACGGGGACAGATCATATTGTTTTCATCCTGAGAGTGGCATTTGCACTGGGACCTTGCACATGGTTACTTTTCCCGTCAATATGTATTTCTTTCCTCTTTTATTCTCCTCTCATATATTACATCCCTACCACAATTTCTCTTCCCTACACTCTTCCCTAACCTCTTACCTCCCCTTTCCCTCAGATCCACTCCTCTTCTGTTTCCCTTCAAAAAATGAGCAGGCCTCCTAGGGATATAAACCACAAATGACATAGCCAGTTATATTAGACTTGCCATAATCTCTCACACCAGTGCTGGGCGAGGCAACCCAGTAGGAAGAAAAGGGTCCCAAAGCTGACTAATCAAAACCATCCCCCACTCCCACTGGTAGATGTTCCATAATAATATCCAGATCCATTACCATAACTTATATGCAGAAGATCTAGCTCAGATCCACACAGGGTCTGTGATTACCACCTTAGTCTCTGTGATTCTCTATAAGCCCTGCTTAACTGAGTCTGTGTTCCATGTTTTCATGGTGTCCTTGGCCCCTTTGGTACCTACAATCCATTCTCCCCCTCTTCTGTGGGGTTGCCCTGGCATTGCCAAGTATCTGGCTGTGTGTCTCTGCATCTGCTCCTATCAATTGCTGCCTGATGACATCAATTGCTAATGACAATTAGGCTGGGCACTGAGCTATGAATTTAACAGAATATCATTAATAATATTTCACTTAAAAATTTCCAGGCATGTTTGCTTCTATAATGAATTTCTGGATTGTCCAGCCTCTGGGCCCTGGCCATCCAGGCAGTGTCAGGTGTGGGCTTCCTCTTGTGTCATGGGCTTCAAGGTGGACCAATCAGTCGTTGGCCACTCCCACAAGTACTGTTCCATCATTGTCAGCTATTCTGTGTTTTGTGAGTCAGTGGAAGGAAGTGTTCACTCAAAGATCAAATTTTTAGGCCTGAGTATGTGACAGGAGGAAGGTCCAGCCTCTGATGGACTTAACCTTAAAAAGCTATACAAAGGTATATTTATTGATTGTGGCACAAAATTGCTTTGGAGGGGTAAACAGGTTCCTTATACAAAAGTCCCTGATATAACCTATATTTTTCTGAAGGAAAGCATCACACCCTTGCTACTTTAGTCCTTACTGTGAACTGTTTGCAGTACCCAATAATCCAAGGCCTTCGGGTGTGCCAGAAGTATCTTGTGACCAAAATAGTCAAAAGACTGCAAAGTTGCTTTAGAAAAAAGCAACTGTATAAATCACAGAAAACAAAAATTGATTTCCAACAAGATTTCTTCAAAGTTAAAGTACATTTAAAAACAACTATTTTGTTCTAATATTCACCCTTGATACAGTGACTCTGCTAGATTCCTATAACATTTCCTCCTTTTAAGATGTATTAATTATGTTGACGATTATGCAGCCACACAGTGAGGGCAGCCCTTTCTCAGAGTCTTATGAGGATAAGTCAGAATACATTTGAAAGTCAGTAAAATTATTACAACAAAAACAAGTATAACAATAATTAGGATAACAAATCTATTAAAATGATCCGTAGGTTAAATGAAGCTATCATGGCCACAAGACTTTCCATAACGTCCACCTCAAATGCATCTGACAACTTATTTGAAAGATTTCCTTAATTTCTTGTTGTAAATAATAAATCATTTGAGAAGAATTGGGGTGACTCAAAAAATGAATTTTAATCTTTTCCCAATCATACTTGCTTTCATTAAACCTTAAAGGTGTAATACAATAAGATGTAATATTCCAACAACATTTTACTTTAACTTGCTTTTACAAAGTCTCTAACTGATCTCCCAGAAGTAACACACCTTGTCCCAGGTCAGCTATTTCATTAACTATCTCATTATCTCTTTTATTCTGTTGAGCTTAAACTTCTGCAGAATGCTGATGACAATTTCAAACAAATTCAGCAACCCAAGTTTCTTTATGAAGGGCCAATCCAGCAGTTGCAACAGTAGCAGTCAATGCAATAATTCCAATAAACCAAGCAATAAAGAAACCAATCGTCCAATAGATTTTTCTTAATATTCTTTCAGCAAGTTTCTGGACTATGATTGGCACAGATGAATCTTGTCATGGCACTGACAGCTTCACTGGCACTTAGACTGCTAGCACTGCTTTAAGAATATATAAATTTTCAGAACTGATATCCCATAACGTACTAACATTAACACATGTATGAGGAGTACAGCATTCACACATGATACTATAGTTATTTGGGTAACAGTGTATAGGCCTTTCAGTAATACATAAGCTAATGGAACACATGCTACAAAGGTGTGACTTTGAATTAATCTAAAGGACAAAGTATACTTACCATGATTAATGTTTAACTTTCCTTTTCATATTTTAAAGGATGTAAGGCATGTGTGAATTTCCATAAATTAATCTGAACTGAATTGTCAAATTCCAACATAGGATGTGACATACCCAGTCGATGCCTTTGGATAGGTTCATTAACAGTAGAGCTAAATTCCACAGTTCCATTCAAACTAAACCACTGCCCTCTTAATTCTGAATGAGAATATTTTCCTGGAGGGAAGCTGTAAGGGCTATAATTAATGGCATCTCTGTGGGAGATATTAATAAATAATCAAGATTTCTCACTTTTACATTGTTGTCAATGTGCACAGTCAAATTCTTTGTAACCCACATATTACAAAACAACATATATATATATATATATATATATATATATATATATATATATAT
>CABHPQ010180827.1:0-29272 GCA_902168405.1 Peromyscus aztecus
TCATTAAGTGGAGTGAATTATATCCAAACCAAATGGCTAGAAGATGGAGTACTGAAAAACAGAAGGGACAGATTTTGAAGGTGCATCTGAGAAATGTTCTATGTATGACCACTTCAGTTATGATAAGCACTCACCATGTCTTAGTATAACATGTGCTGACTGCTGTACCAAGGGGATTTGGAATAAGAATTGAGAAATGGACAAGATCTGAAGATGAATATGGCATGGTCACTCACTGCTCTTAAGACATTTGGCACATAGGGCACATAGTTTAAAGGGACCATCGTGCATAATTTCCTTAGGAAACCAGGTATTGAGTGTTGACAAACCTGGCTCATACAGCCTCTTTAGAGGGGACTGCAAGGTAATTTGGTAGTGAAGCTTGGTTCTCCTCCTCTCTCAGGCCAGAGTTTCCCAGTCTCTCTGTGAAGGTGCCTTGCCTGTCTTACTCAACAGATCATGAAGTTTCCAGATTGCTGTGACGCTGTGGTAGGAAGACAGAGAATGAAGTAAACATTCTCATTTTAAATTATTTAGGGTTTTCTTAAACTAGTGATCGCCAAGGATACTAGTACTCGTCAATATAAACCATGTCTGTGCGTTCTTGCACTTTCATTTAAACAGCTGTCACTCTTTCTCCTCGTTGTGACTCGCCTGTTTCCCCACCTGCCGATGGTGCTTTTAAGCAATGACAAAATGACATTAAAAATTCAATCAAAATGTCTATTTTTTTAATCACTCTTTGGCGAGGATGATGAATTAACTCTAAAGAATTGCCTTTTCCCCCAGCATGAAGAAGATGTTCAAACCTATCATGACAATTCATAGGGATTCCCTTAAAACACCAAGCTGCGCTTGAGTTGCCTAAGGTCACATTTTCAACAGGTGAAGCAATCTAATTATGTGGTTATCTCCTGAGCTGCCATAGCCTGCTCATCCTACAATCTTAGTACCTACCTCAGATTTGCTTAGACATGTACCACGTGACAGCAAGTGCACAAAAAACAAAAGCAAAATTAGATATCAATAAGCAGACAAACTGAACAGCTCCTATGTTGATCCCACCAGTCAAGAATAAGACCACTACCACAATTTAAAGCCAAAGTCTAAGCAAACTTTAACTAAATAATGGTCGGCTGGATGGGCTCTGGCCAGGTCCATCTCTGGGTTTCCAGAAAACGGCCATGAGTCAGGGTTTACAGCATCTTAGTTATTTCCCATCAGGTTCAATCAGAGATATAAATCCTGATGTACCTCCAGCCTACATCAGGGACAAGCATACATCCTGACATATTTCCTGCCTGTGAACCTCCCGCCCACATGCGGTCAAGCACATCTAGTGCAGATAGGTTAAACAAGCTTGTTTTGGGGAGTGAAAACACGTGACTTGTTATCTCCCATAAACAATAGCCTCCAACATTTCCAGAACTATCTGGCCTTGAGCAAGAGGCTTGCAGATCAGAGGCATTTTTTGTTTCATGGATCTCTTAGGCACAGTGATTAAAACTTAAAGTGTAACTTGGGCTCTCACATCGATACACTAAGGGAAACAGACCACAATAAAAAAAGAATCATTTGAAAAAAAATGATAAACACATGTAAATCATACATCTGATAAGGGACCATATCCAAAATACACAAGGATTATCTGTAACTCAAGAGCAGTAAGAGTAATAAAGAATTGGAATTTGACAAAACCCTTGCATATGCTGTTAAGTTTCAAACCCAGGACAAATGGCTGAGGTGCCTATTTAACATATCAAAAGAACCTGGCTTCCAGGTTCTCTCAGCATGCCTCAGTTTCTCCCTGTTACAGAGTATGGCTGGCATACTGCACCCTCTACCCTGAACTCTATGGCCCAGGGACTAGGCTGCCCTTCCCCCAGAGGCTCTTCCCTTTATAATCCAGATAGTTTGGTTACCTTTGGCCTTCTGGTTGTTGCACCTAATTTCTATCTCTCCCTTCTCCCTTCCCCTTCCCCTCCCCCTCTCTTCATGTGGACCAGCTCAGTCTAGTGTTTTAAGTAGGGACTGAGGGATGCTGGGAGAACCTGGAGGGCAGCTCCGCTTTGATAAGTAAAACAGGCATCTCAACCTTTTTTCCAGGGTTTGAAACTTACCACAGACATTTCTAAATAAATAAATAAATAGATAGATAAATAAATAAATAAGCAACATCACTGATCAATAAGAAAATGTAAATCAAAGTCACAATTAGACACAGCTTCATATCTGTGAAGGACGCTATTACTTTAAAAAGTATTGGTAAGAATAATTAGAAAGTACACTTGTACATTGATGGTAGGGATATGAAAGATAAAGGCATTGAAGAAAACAGTATGGTAACTTTAAAAATAACTTAAAAATAGAATTTCTACAGAACCTATAAACCCACTTATGAATAAATATTAAACATAATTGATACCAGGATCCAATAGGTTGTTAAAATATTACACTAACCACGCTGTGAAAGCCACCTAAGTAACCAGTGACAGATGAAAAACACAGAGCATACACTAGGTACATAATAATTTCAAGTCATTAACTAGGTGATCCTGCCTCATGCAACATGGGTGAATCTGAAGAATATTCACCAAGAGAAAAGAGCTGGTCATAGCATCACAAGCCTGTGTAACTGGAGTATTCCTGTGTTCCCCCAGCTCCTGTAGCCGCTCAGGCCCAATTAAACACACAGAGGTTTATATTACTCATAAACTGTATGTCCGTGGCAGGCTTCTTGCTATCCGTTTTTATATTTTAAATTAACCCCATTTTTATTAATCTATAAGTTGTCACGTGGCTCGTGGCTTACCAGTATCTTAGCATCTGCTTCTCATTGTGGCAGCTGGCAGAGTCTCTCTGCCTCAGCCTTCTACTTCCCAGAATTCTCCTCTCTCTTTGTCCTGCCTATACTTCCTGCCTGGCTACTGGCCAATCAGCACTTTATTTATCAATCAGTCATAGCAGCATATATTTATGGCAGACAGGACATCCCGCAGCAAGCCTGTGTGAGGCAAATCAAACATCCCAGGGCTCTGATGCAGAGAGCAGAACGGTGACAACCAAAGCCTGAGTAGAAAGGGACACGAGCTGCCATTCAACCAGCATCGTGTTTCAGTTATACAAGATGGATAATTCTAGAAAGCTTACTCCATCTGCCGTACAGCACTGTGCCTATAATTAACAACTCTATATTGTACACTTCAAATTGTAAGAGAGTAGATCTCATCTTAAGTGTTCTTACACAATAAAAAAAAAAGAATACACTAGAATAAAAATGTCAATAGGAAAAAAAAAGTGACAGACTAGTTCTGCTGACAGTATTTGTAGAACCAAACAAATGTACTGAAAAGGGGACATTTTCTGAAAACACATTTTGGATTGAGCAAAAAAAAATATTAAAACCTTGTACATTTTTAAATAAGCAAAATAATGACTGTTTAATTTTTAAAAATAACAGTCTATGGAACCTCCTCGAAGGAGGACAGCTAAAGGGCTCTCCAATAATAAAAGAAACCAACTAGCACTCACGTTCCTTACTGCCTCCAAGTGCCACCTCTCACACTAAATGAAAATGTATGTCTTAGTAAAGCTGTTTCTTGTATGGGTGTTTTGCCTACATGTATGTATGTGTGTAGCTGAAGTTTTTCTGTGTCCTGTCAGCCGCTCAAACCCAAGTAAATACACAGAGGCTTATATTAATTAAAACCGTTTAGCCATTAGCTCAGGCTAACTTCTGACTAGCTCTTACACTTAAACTCAGCCATTTCTGTTAATCTATATGTCACCACATTTTCTATGGCTTTACCTGTGTGCCATTACATGCTGTTCCCTGGATGGCGGGCTGGCGTCTCCTGACTCAGCCTTCCTCTTCCTAGAATACTCCTTGTCTGCTTATCCCGTCTATACTTTCTGCCTGGCTACTGGCCAATCAGCGTTTTATTAAACCAGTGTACAAAAGCATTATCCCACAGCATATGTGTGCCATGTGTGTTTTGCCTACATGTATGGTCATAAGAAGAGGTCATAAGAGGGTGTAAGATCCGCTTGAACTTGCGCTCCATGTGGGGCTAGACATTGAGCCCAGGTCCTCTGGAAGGGCAGGCAGTGCTCTTAACTGCTGAACCATTTCTCCAGGCCCCAATAAAGGCATTTTAAACAGGAGAATTAAAATGAAATAAGCCCTTGCGGATGAGTTAGCTAAGTATAAGCATCTTTTAAAACATCCTTGCAAGGTAGAACTGGAAAGTCACCAGAGAGAGCCACAAAGCCAAGCATTAAGAGGACTGACTGCTGGCCTCGAAGTTGCAAACAAGTAGAGAAGAAGGGACAGTGCTGGGGGAAAGGCCGGGGCAAGAGTAGAAGGGCTTGTGACTCAGGCCCCTTTGTGCACAGGGGAGAGAGCCTTCAGTTGAGTAGAATAAGCACTCCACCTTCTGATTCTGAGTCTGCACACCATTGTGTCTGCTGGTGCTGGAAGCCAATACACACTACGAGCTCCACTTTAAGGGCTTTGGAATTCTGTCCCCGGGGAAAAATGCTGCTAAGGGCAGAAGAGGGCAGAGGAGTGACGATATAAATTAAAATGCAGTCTTCCTTCATCCGCTTAATTAACTCTGAGACATGGATTGCAGAGCGACCCTCTCGTTTCCCAATTGTTTTGTCTGATCTCAGCCTGAGTAATAATATAACCATTGCATTTTCTCTCCTAGACACAACAGAAAGGGCTCAGCACCTGCTCTAAAATCTATTTGTGTTCTTTCCTAGTCACACTAAATTTTAGTTGAAGTGCCAGCCTTTTTGATATTTACTCATCTGTTTGCCTGTGCTCTATTTTTTTAACCAAATAAGTTAGCTTACAAAGTGATGGGTTTTATTGTGACATTTTCACACATATGTATCATTTCTCTTTGTTCTCTTTTATTCCCTCCTGAATAGCTCTCCCTCTGCCCCTCTACCCCACCCCTGCACCCCTTCACTGGTTTCCTTCCTTCCCTCAGAGAGTCCCTCTTCTGCATTCATGTCACATGTATCCCAATGCCCTCTCTTTCCTTTCCTTACTTAAGGTCACCGTATCCTTGGGGACACTCTACTTACTACTTTCATATTCAGTCAGCTTCAAAACATCTCTCTTCATCAATATCCTCACTCTAGAGGAAAAGGTCTCAGTTCCTTATGGAGAAAGAACAACAATTAACTCTCCCTAATATGCTGCTGATCACAGAACTTGTGTGGGTTTCATGTCCTTCACATTTAACATAGACCACATGTAAGACACTTGAGACTCTGAGTTTAAGAGGACAGCTTTGTATTCAAACAACCAATGTTCACATCACTGTTTGTCAAAAATTCTCTCTTCTCTGTCTCTCTCTCTCTCTCTCTCTCTCTCTCTCTCTCTCTCTCTTCCTTATTTTGCAAGTTAGGGAGTTGTCATCCTAGGAGGTTAAATGGCTTCCTCATGGGAGCACAGCTAATTAGCAGGCTTGCAGACATCATTCATCAACCTTAAAAATGTCCTTTCAGTATGTTGTCAAGAATGACCTATCCCCTTAAGAATTCTCCTTTCCCAACAGCTAGGAATTTCATCAATATTGCCTACCTTCCCTTATAATTAACTTTTGTTTTATCTCTCTTAATGGAGTCCATAAAACAGAGGACAAACAGCAGGAGGTAGTTTAACCTATTACAGCTTCTATGTTGTTAAATTAACTTTAAAATTATGTAAATTATTTAAAATAAAAAGCAATCATTGTCCTATAATTTTAGAGAAACACACCTACACTAATTTTACAATCCTTCCTAATCTCCTTTTATCTTTCAGATATACATTTTAGGAGGCTGTAATACAGTATTAATTTTACTTGCAATTATGTTTTATATATAATGTACTCTTATCTTTAAAAAGGATTTACTTTTATTTTGTATGTGTGAACTTTTTGCCTACATGTTTTTATGTGTCCGTATCATGTGTGTTCTTGGTGCCAGTGGAGGTCAAAGAGGCCTGGGATTGCCTGGAATGGAAGAAGTGGACAGTTGTGAGTCACCATGTGGGTGCAGGGAACTAAATCCAGGTTCTCTGAGATATATTATGGTAATATATCCATATCTTTAAATGATATCAGACTGTATCACATAATTGTCTATGCAAGAGAATATCCAAAAAGATAGCTGAACTGTACAGTTTAAGCAACTGGTATAGATAGTTAGTGGATTGTATTTCAATAAAGCCACTAAACCACTTAACGATCTCTATAGCCCCCTCTTATCTTAATATTCTCTATTTTTCTTTTCTCCACAGCTATACAATTAATTTAGTGGGTGGAGGAGGACTGAATTTATATATATATATATATGACAACACAATCATGTGATAATAGTGAAAAGAAACTCTCCCCTAGTTTTAACACTAAGGATAGTTCCAGTTTTTTACTAATATGGAGAACACAGACAAGAACACGTCTTCACTGGGAGAAGAATGGGATCTTCACAGAGTATATAAAAAAAAATCTAGTTCAGTTTCGTCCTCTGTGAAACAACGCATACAAACATGGGACATCACCTGAACTCAGTGGACCCTGGACCAGTCTTTTGCTGTGACAGGACTGTGGATGGGGTCAATTTGGGGGGTAAATATTTCATTTTTTCTTGGATTATAGACTGTTTTACTGGCTGAAACACTATGTGTAAAAACTTCCTTTTCTTCAATTAGGAACATTACCTTTCCATCACTTGAACTAAACACTGTAAGCACACAACTTAAAGTGGAGAAAGATTTGTGTTGGTTTCAGAGCCTTATTTGTTTGGCTCTGGCACTTTTAAGGATGATGTGAGGTCAAAGCATCATGGTGAAAAGTTTGGTAGAGGATTCATCATGGGCAGAAAACTGAAATAGAGAAAGCCAGGGACCAAGGACAGGATATCCTTCAAAGGCATGACGACAGTGACCTACTTTCTGCTACCAGACTCCATCTCCTACTAGACCATTCAACTATGAGCTTATCAAGAAATCAAAGTATTCATATGACTCAATCACCTCTCAAGACTCCACCTCTGAACACTGCTACCTTGAGGATCAAGACTTTGATCCATGAGTCACCAGGGGACACAGCTCATTCACACCCACTGTTGGCAAAGTATTTAAACCATATTATACCGATCCTTTCCAGAGATCCTGGAAGGAGGGTGCTGCAACAGAGACCCTGAAAGGAGGGTGCTGCAACTTTCCTGTGTAGAAATGAAGATGAAGAACCTGAGTTGAGCAGCTGACAGACCTAACCAGGGGTTTTTCCACATCAAGACTACATCCTTTGCTCTTGATCTCTTTCTGTAGCATATTCTACAGAAAAGTTTAGAAGCAGTGAATGTATACAGCACACAATTATTTTTAAATGGATTTATTGAAATATAATCCACTAACTATCTATACCAGTTGCTTAAACTGTACAGTTCAGCTATCTTTTTGGATATTCTCTTGCATAGACAATTATGTGATACAGTCTGATATCATTTAAAGATATGGATATATTACCATAAATGCATCACTGAGTGACTTCACCATTGTATTAATATTACCATGGGTTTACACAAACTTAGATGGTGTAGCCTGCAACTACATTTCTGAATTTCAGAGCCTATTGCTCCTCAGGTCATGATGAATAAAGCAACATGAGATTAAGTAAAATTCAGAGAAAGACAGTGAATATATATGTTAGGTTGCTATCAATTTAAGACAGTATATTGTTTTACAGTAAACTTCTGCTTATATGTAGAAGAAATACAACTAAAATGATGATTGAAAACAAAAACATAGTACAATAAATACAGATGAGCCATTATTTATGTTGTCTAGTTGTCTGTTGCTATCATTGAGTGATAATAGTCATTAACTATAATTCCTATGTGTCATATATAATTGCTATGTGTGTATACATAACTGAGAGTACAATGGGTCTACTTATACAAGCATCATCACAAACATGTGGGTTATGCACTATATGATGGCATTATGATGGCCATGTATCACTCCTGATCTCCATTACATCCACACAGGAATGCCATTTTACATGCAGCCACTAGTCCAGGTCCGACGTTCTCTGAAGCACTATAACATGTAGTGTGTATCGGTGCTCTCCCCACCTCAAAATGAGCAAAATACCCCTGAATTATCATTTCCCTCAATCCTCATTCCCCCAAACCTAGCCAGTAGCTAATATATTGTACTTCCCGACTTTCTCTCTTTTCCTACCTGAAGATTCATAGGTATTGAGCAAATGGTATTGACTTTTGTGCCTTGCTTCTTTCACTTACCATCATGTTTTTAAGGTTCATCCTTTTTTGCAGTGTTCCACCACTTCCTTCAATTTTATGACGAAATAGTATGTGTTATATTGTGTGACAATAATTTGGTTTCGTTTGATGGAATATTCTGGTTCATTTGTTTGTGTACAGTTGTAAGGATTGAACCCAGGATCTTTATGTTAGTTGTGGTAGTTGGAATAGGTATGGTTCCCCGAGTCATGTGTTTGAATGCTTAGCCCATAGGGAGGGGCATTATTAGTAAGTGTGACCTTGTTGGAGTAGATGTGGCCTTGTTGGAGGAAGTGTGTCACTGTGGAGGCAGACTTTGAGGTCTCATACATGCTCAAGCCATATCCAGTGAGACAGTCTCTCCCTGCTCCCTGCGGATCAAGATGTGTAACCCTCAGCTCCTTCTCCAGCATCATGTCTGCCTGAACACTGCCATGCTTCCCATCATGATGATAATGGACTAACCTCTGAACTGTAAGCCAGCCCCAATTAAATGTTTTCCTTTATCAGAGTTGCCATGGTCTGTGGTGATATACTATGTCCCCCAATATATTGTACACCCTAATAAAGTTTATCTCAGGATCAGAGGAAAAAGCCAGTCACTCTATTAAACAGAAATCAGGCAATGGTAGCACATGCCTTTAATCCTAGCATTCAGGAGGCAGAGATCCATCTAGATCTCTGTGACTTCAAAGCCACACTGGGGAACGGAGCCAGGTATGGTAACACATGCCTTTAATCCCAGCACTAACCATAGAGGTCCGGAGGTCTGTACAGACAAACAGGAAGTGATGTAGCTGGCCAGAGAGAGGAAGTGAGATGCAGAAAAGAAAGGCATATAGGCGTGGGTATACAGGCAGTAGGTCTCTTTGGCTGAGGATGTCCAAGTGGTAAGAACGTGGCCGGCTTCTTTCTGCTTTTCTGATCTCTCATTTTTTACCCCAATATCTGGCTCTGGATTTTTATTAATAAGACTGTTTAGCAATTCGTCTTATAATGGTCATGGTGTCTCTTCATAGCAATAAAAGTCTAAGGCACTAGTTATTTACTCTACATCCTCATCCACTGTGTTGTATCTCAACTTATCTATTATCTCAGTCGAGCTAAAATATCCCTAGATATTTAAATATATCAAAGGGCATATCTAAATATATCAAAGAAGAAGAAGAAAGGTGAATTAGGTCTCTCAAGCTGCTCTGAGATACTGGCACTCCTTGGTTCTAAAACCCTTGGACTCAAATTGACTTACGCTACTGGTTTTCATTATTCTTCAATTTGCAGGTCATGAGACATCTTGGTGACTGCAATTATGTGAGTAATTTCCTATCATAAGTGTATCTATCCATATCTATATCTCTGTTTCTATAGTATACCCTAATACCTATAGATACCACATATTTATCATCCAGATTTGTCAATGAACTTTGAGATATTATCACCCTTAGGCTATTATACGTAGTGTTAATATAATTGCTTATATTCATATTGCTGTGTGGGTGTATTTCTGGGCTTTACACCTAAGGGTGGAATTTCTGGGTCATATGATAACTCTATGTTTAAGCATTCAAGAAATTTGCCAGTCTGTTTTCAAGTGTCTGTACCATTTAACATTTCTATCGGAAATGCATAAGTGTTTTGATTTTTCCACATCCTCATCAACAGTTGTTGTTTTATGGCTTTTAGGTTCTGGCCATACTAGTAGATGTTTTTAAGTAGGTTAAAATTATTAGTTTTAAGTTCATGTTCTGAATATGAAGAAATGGAAAAAAACTACACTCAGAGGGACCTGAGGGCAACTTATCATTGTCTCCTAACAGCCTTCCTTGTGATAAAACCAGATTTTTACAATCACAGAAAAATCTCAAAGCAAAAGCTAACATCAGGGGTGATACAGTTAAAGACTCTTTCTTGTCAAACATGTAGGCATCAGTGTTAAGACCACTTCAGTGTAAACCTTGCGTGGATTCCTCTCATTAGCTAGTTTGAGTTTCAAATTGGCATTCATCAAGTATGACTCTCCACATCTTCTTCCCAACTTTACTTTCTATTCTTTACTCCAATTTAAGGTGCAGGAAAATTAACTAAAGTTTCCTACTGCTTGCTCAGTGGGGTTATCAAGTGATTTAATAGACATATGCTTGCTGAGCATCTTCCATATTCCAGACACTGAAATTATGAAGGGTGTTGAAACTATATTGATGCACAAAGCCAAATAAGAACTTTGTATCATAGAATCTGACATAAAGTGTAGAAGTCATGAATCAATCACTAATAAATATAAACCTACAGTTGTTAGAACACAAAGGATGAGTAGTTGAATCAGAGATTTACAAAAACTGTGGGTATCAGGGAAGAAGGGGAGCTGGCAGAGAAACTTTTTCAGAGAATATGGTGACAGTAAGCTACTGAATTTGAATTTGTGGTAGTATATTAATATTTTCACCCTATTTCTATCTTATTATCAGAACATATTAATAACTATCACCCAAATAAAGCTTCAGGGAGTTCAGAACCAACCAAAATGTCTTTTTTCTCATAACAAACCAAGGCAATTTTACCAATCTTAAACTTCAGACTCTAGTGAGTGTGCTTGTCAGCTGCTCAGGTGATCTCAAATATTTACCTGTATTTCCACGCTCCTGAGTCCATTAAGTCTGTTTTCTTTACACATAGTCTGTCTGCCTTTCCTCCTTTCTTGCTTCCTTCCCTCCTTACTTCTGTCACTCTTCAATCCTTTCTCATTCTGCTTATCTTTCAGATGTTTCATTGTACCACTTGTTATTTTAGATAATCATGTCACATCATTTATTATTTTGCTCTGTAAGCATTTGTACTTTCATATTTTATATGAAAAAACATATTTTACTCTATATATAATCTGAAAGCATACCAAGACAATTTCTCAGTCTTAGTATCAGCCTAATAAGAAATGGATCTGATCCTGGATAAATTTGTGTCAAAACTTAACCAGCTCTCCAATTTTGTCTCCATTTACATATTACTTAACTACTGCATCTCAGGAGAATATGCTTTCAAATTAGCAGAGTGAGTCTACCTGGCTTAAGTGTGTTCTTCGTGTATGATATTGTGAAACTGGTATAATATATTGAGGTTAGATGACAACATAATCTAGACTTCACTACAGAGTTGTTGTTGTCTTCGATAAACATTTCAGTCTCTCTAAACTGCAGTCTTTTGTTAAAGAGAAGAAATTAATGGTATATATTTTTGCACAATTTAAGCAATAAATCACCAAACATTTTAAATACAATGTAAAAAGTATATTGTGGCAGATTACTCATTTAATATGATTATTTTACTTTGTGTTTCTATGACTTCACATTCACATGACCAGAAGAGTGACCTCCCCACTCTACAGAAAGTTGTAAAAGGCATTTGGTCCTAAGTACTAATCCTGACTGACTAGTAAGAAATGGAAGTGGATTCTCTTGTGGTTCTGAGGTCTAAAACCTGCATTCTTTAAAAAAAAATCATAAGTTACATTTATTGATTTAGTTTGGTGGAGTGCTTATGTGTCACAGTGCATGGGTAGATGTCATGGAACAACATGTGGTATTCTCTCTCTTTAAACAGTGTGGGTCCTGAAAATTGAACTCAGGTCTAAAGGCTTGGCAGCAAGCCTCTACCTGCTGAGCCATCTTGCTGGCACCAAGCCTACCTCATTAGGAGACCAATTCCCTGAAGATCAACTATCAAGTTCTTGGGAACAGAAATGTGTGATAAAATCCTGAGGTTTATTTTGTTTTGCAGGAAGAAAGAAGACTGGAAATAAAAAGGCAAGCTGTCCTTGGATTGATTCCTGGAGTCATCTGAAGGAGAGGTGCTGCAGGAGCCTTGAGGATGGAGAGCCAAGCTGGCAGATGCATCGCATCTGTGTTAGTGGGATTTCAGCACGGCATCAGAGGCGAATTGTTGGAGGCTAGATGGGAGCCTGGTGGCCCCGGCCTATGCTTAGGGGACAACATCAGCTGATATATAATCCTAATGAGAGCTTCCCAACAACACAAATCAGTGACAGAGCAAGGGCTGAGGGACCAGCTCACCCCCATCTCATGGTGGGACTCAAAGGAACATGTGCAACCGTGGTAAGCGTGGTGAGAAAAGGGAAGTTTTTTCCTCAGGACCCAGTTAAAATGACAGAGGCTTTTGAAGGGTCCAGGAATTCGCACAAACACCAGAAAGATGATACAAGGACATCCTTAATATTACAGTTATTGGACTTCACACACACACACACATACACACACATCCCAAATATTCAATATGTACACATATTCACCACACATATACACACATGCTTACCAAGGGAAGCATCTTAAGGTTTTTCTCTAATTAAAACAAAAAGAAGCCATATGTGACATTATTTACACTCTACAAGATGTGAAGGGATTCATAATTGGTGCATATATCATACATAAAAAGAATAAGCATTAATCATTTTATAGTTGGAAAAGCCTGTATCACATTTTAGTGACAACGCTGAAATGATACATTCCTGTGTGAAGCTGTTATTATTTTATGAGTGCTTTTATCAAATACAATCCTCTGCTGTCAAGAACCAGCACAAACCAAAGCAAGTCTGCCTGAGTCTCCTGGGTTTGCTAGCCAGCCCCTCCCTTCTACTTTTGACATTCCTCTCTCACCTATTTCTTCCCTTTCTGTTGCTTCCTTTCTTTTCCCATTGTCCACACTTTAGCTCTTTCTGCTCGTCCCTTTCCCTCTCACCTTTTACCTAGTGCACTGACCACTCGCTTTCCCGTTTCTCTGTTCTCAGCTTCCCTGTCATACTTTTATCTCTGTATTTTCTTCTTGCCTGCCCTTGCAATTAACCCCATTCCATTTCCCCATCTTACAGTGCTTTGTTCAGAACAGAATTTTCTTCAATAGAATCCATGATCTAGACCAATATATCCTCCATTCAGCCACAAGGGAAACTCACCACTCAGACCATAATACATGGGACGTTTCGGATGTAAGGAAATGGGTGTCCTATAGTCTGAATAGTGATCCTAAAATCTTCATACTTATGTAAGAAAAAAACTCATACTTAAAGGATCTAAAATATCAATGTGGTCTTTAAAAAGTAACTTTCAGTTTAAAATGAGAAAGAAACCAGACTTGGTCAATTATAGCAGAAAAGGTTCACTGGTGCTGAATAGAAGCTGAAAAGAGGGATATAGTCAGAGAAATTGTCTTCTGCAGCAAAACCGTAACACCTCAGTGTAATAAGATTCCATACTAAAGTAGCTGAAGCAGGAAGTGTATGCGGTATTCTGCGTACCTAAGTAATTAGGACTTCACATTTCTTTTACTGCTATACTTTGAGGCTTGGCTTTGTTTGCCCTTGGCTGGGGCAAGGCAGCAGGACTCTTGGCTCTTCTATGGTGCTGATTGAGTCCATAGATACTGCCTCCTGCTGCTTTTTTAAGGACTGGTTTTTTGGAGAAGCTGATCAACCAGAACAGCAGCGTCAGTTGGTATAAACACGGTGTCCTTTTCACCTGGAAATATTTCCAACAAATGTCTAATGAGAACTTAAGAAATATTTTCTAATAGAAATGGTCGCTGTGAACCAGGCATGGTGTCATCAGTCCCAGAACCTGGGAGGCAGAGGCAGGTGATCTCTGCTAGCTCAAGGGAGCACAGTCTGCAGAGGGAGTTCCAGGCCAGCTAAGGTGACATGGTAAGACCTTGTCTGGGGGAGTGGGGAGAGAGAGACAGACACACAGACAGACACACAGACACACAGAGGACAGAGAGAATGTGAGAGAGCCAATGAACATAAAGAAATTCCAAATAAAGGAGAGTAGCACAAGCAGTGGAGGGAAAGAGAAGACAGAAAGGCTTATACTATCCTGCTAATCATTCCTCGTTTGCTTCAGACAAGGAATATTGTTAGGTAAAAGGACAGAGTCTTCTATACAGTATTGTGAAACTTGATGGCAAGATAGACTTTCTGATATTCAAAATATTTCCCATCCTTGCCTTGAGGAGTGATGTTTTAGAATTAGAATTTAATGCTTTGAAAAATTGCCTCCTGTTAACTGTTATATTGTTAATTTTATATATATATAATTATATTATATTGTTAATACTCCCATGTTAGAATTGGCAAATCAGATTCTATCTGAGCCTTGTTAGTAAAGAAAACCTGAAGACAATTTTCCTAATTGGCTTTAAGTATCTTTAAGTATTTTTAAGTATTATGTCCAATAGAAAAATGAACAGAAAAGAATTCAAGATATCCAGAGGATGGTGCTCAGTATTTCCTTCTTCCTACAAAAGCAGCAGTGGTAGCTGCTGCCCTGAAGTGCTGGGACCCAGCAAGAAATACATAAGGACTCCTGGAGACAGAGTCATAGAATAACAGTGTAGACCAAGGACAGCAGCACATGGCTCCCTGGCTAGAGGAAATCTGTTAGGGAAGAGAGTGAAGGAAAGATTCCCAGGGGGTACCATTACCACAGAAATCTAGAATGTCATATAACCCTAGGGGAGAGAATCATGATGTATTTCTGTCTAGGTCCTAGATGCTCTACCATTGAAGGCTCACAGTCCAACTAGACCCACCAATGAAATGATGACGCCAGCATCCAAACCCACAGAATATTCGGAACTATGGAGAACAGGCAGCTCAATCTACTGCAGAGCAATACCATTCCCAGGATGTAAGAGAAATATGTTTGTCCTCTGTTATCTGAGGCCAATTACCCTCCACTGCTGTCTCCTGTGGCTGACCATTCATCATCCCCTGCCACCACTTCTGCTACCTCCCACAACTGGCTGTCTTTGGCTCTGCCTGATGACACATACTGTGTATCACTCCACTTTCTTCCATAGCTAGTGTTAGCATGCGTCACTGGTGGACTTGAATATTTGCAACCCCCATACCCCTCCAGTGATAGCAAGAAAGATTCAAGCTCCATACCAAATGGACTACAGTAGCTGACATTGTTGGAGAACCCAACCCTACAGTGATTCCTGGGAAAATATCCTTTGTGTCCCACATCCTTAGTATCACCACTACTGTTGCTTGAGAGATCACAGGGTTGCTTTCTCCCATCCTCAATTCAAACAGGATGCTCAAGCCTACTGATCACAGCTGAAGGAATTATCTGGAAAACTCTCTATATCACAGATAGAAATCTGGTGGTTTGTATGAGAATGACCTGAACAGGCTCATATATTTGAATACTTTAGTCCCTGGTTGGTAGAACTCTTTGACCAGGATTATAGGGTGTGGCCTTGTTGGAGAAGGTGTGCCATTGGAGATGGGACTTGATGTTTCAAAAGCCCATGCCATTCCTAGTTAGATCGCTGCTTCTGAATTGTCATGTGAGCTCTCAGCTACTGTTCCAGCAATGGCTCCATGATGGTCATGGACCCTAACCCTCTGGAACTGTGAGCTCCAAATCTAGATTTCTTGTATAAGTTGCCTTGGACATGGTGTCTTATCATAGCAACAGAAAATTAACTATGGCAGTATGGTACCCAACCAGAACCAAAACTACTGTCTATCAAACCATCCCCATAAGATACATCTTTAGGAAAAAATCTACTATAACAGTCACAGTACAAAATGAATAGAAACAACTGATCATTTGGGTACGCAAATATCAACATAAGACCACAAGAAGTATGAAAAATAAGGCAATTATTAGGTCTCAAAGTGGGCCCCAAAGTGGCAATATGCATGGCAATGGCTCAACACACCCTAAAGCTGGGGTTGGCTAGGAAACAAACGGAATGCATTTCTCGATGATAACCACATGGCCGTCCCAGCTTTCAAGCCATGTCCTCCTGCTGTATATCCACCCAAAGCCTTATAAGACTGCAGTTGTTGCTGTCCTCACTGTCTGATTCAGCCAGACAGGTTCCTTCCTTCTTTCCTTCCTTCCTTCCTTCCTTCCTTCCTTCCTTCCTTCCTTCCTTCCTCTCTTTCTTTCTGTCTTCTTACCTTCCTTCCTTTCTTTTTCTCTTTTTTCTTCCCCTTTCTTTGAGGGAGAGGGGGAGAGAGAGAAAGAGAGAGAGAGAGAGAGAGAGAGAGAGAGAGAGAGAGAGAGAGAGTTATTTTTAAATTAAACTGGTCTTCTCTCCATGGAGGGTGACTATGTTCAATGGTTTCTTGCTGCACCTATTTACATGTGGTGCTAAAACTCAGTAGGGATGCCATAGTCCTCCTCTAGGCACCTGGTCCCTCCTTTAACTGAACCAAAAACTGCCAACTCTGCCCTCCTGTGGTACAGATCATTTGCCTCTGCCTGTCCTCTGCCACCCATCATATTTGACTCCAGATTCTGAGTCTGTCTCTCTGACTGATTCTCTGTCCTGCACGCCTCCTTGCCTCATCTCACAGCCTGTGGTAGACGCACTTCTAGCAGAACTCCCTGAGGAGTTTCAGTTTGACAAGCCTACATACCTCTCCTCACAGACTAGGGTAAGTGCCCTTATTTCCAATCAGCCTGCTCAGTTCTAGCTTTTCTTTTGTCAGAAAATCATGCCCCCACACCAAGCAGCTGCTCATGGCTTCCTGGGCATCCATCACTTGGCGGGGGAAGCCCATCCCTCATGATCTGGGCATTCTCTTAAGGAACTTCAATCCTCTTGGGGATACCTTCTGGATTGACTTCCCGTCCAACGACACTCACCACCACCACTACCACCACCACCACAGTCCATGTTCTGAATCCTTATGATTTATAATCTCTACCTCCTTTCACTTGCATATGTTATTGGTCTCCTTCCCTAGAAGATCTACTTATAGTCCTCAGTGTCTAGACTTGGGAAGAAAGGTTTTTTCCTGGTTTTGCTTTTGTTGTTTCTTGTTTTTTGTTTTGTTTTGTTTTGTTTTGCCTACATCTTGCCTGATAGTGGGATTCTTTTCCTGTTGTCCCTTGCTCAGGACTCCTTCATCTCATTAACTGTTAACTATCATTTCAAGCCTGACTCTTGGCTGTTTTCTCAAATCTCTTTTCTCTCTTGGACCTTATGAAATGATTAAGCCGAACCAATTCTTTTGTTTTTTTGTTTTTTAAGATAACAAGTGGGATATTCCCCACTAATTATTTTATTATTTATTTTCTTGTTTTTACGTTCTAACCAAAGCTTGCCCTCTCTTCCTTTTCCCCATCCCTCCTACCTCCCCTCTCCCCACCCATCAACTTCTCCTCCAGTGTTTCTCTTTACATACAGGTGGGCATCCCATGGATATCAGTCAGCTATGGTATATCAAGATGTAGGGTCAACCAGGCACCCCCTCCTCCACCAAGGTTGGATGAGGCAATTTGGCAGGAGGAGTGGGTCCCTAAAGCAGGCAACAGTGTCAGAGACAGCCCCCACTCTCACTCCTAGGAATCCCATACAAAGATCAAGTTACACAACTGCAACATATATGCAGAGGTGCCTTATGATAATACAAACTTGGTAACCCGTCTCAGTGGCCAAAAGATGACACTTTCAATTTCCAAATTATCACAGATTTTTTGGTAACTTCTGCCACTGCAGAGACAGGCAATCCAAAAATCCTTATTTCTAAGCCTTCTGTGCTCTCCATACCCAGCCCTCGCTCTGATCACTGGCTTCAGTCTTAGAGAGATTTAAAATTTGGGGGAGAGCGGTATAAATACTGTTAAAATACTGCCAAGTGCTGTTCTACTCTATGGAAAAGCTGTATCTAGAGATGAATTTACCCTACTCACTCTAGACCCAAGCATTTTTGTTCAAAGGTTTCCTCCAAAACCTCTTCTCTTGGGTCAGGCTGGCCAACTGACTCTGTGCCAGGAAAAAGAAGAACAGCAAAACAACTGTTTCCAATAGAGGTTACTAATGCTTATGTCATACCCCCTCCTTTTTTATTGGTTTTGTTTACTATCCTTAAATCCTTTGCTAAAATGTAGACTTTATCTCAAGATTTGTAAGTTCATTGGATGTGATTTTAAAATCTGTAACAAAAAAATTAACTTAAAACTTGTAACAAAAGGGTTATTGGTTTTAAAAACCTACGTATAATCTTAATTTGCTACAGTACACCATGTAAATAATTTGGACTTAACTCCTTTGTGAAACTAGAACTTACTAACAGCATACTTTTGATGATTAAGGTTTATGAATTCCTAAGGTTATAAAAGTCTATTCAGGCTAACAGAAACTGACAAAAACTTACGTCTAACCAATTATGTCTTTGGTAACTTTGTTAAGCTTTAGCTATTAGGAAAAACTGAGTCATAGAAAAAAAACTGTGATATTCTGTAAAACGTACACTATAAAAGGATCAGAAAATGATACTCACAGCCTCTCTGTGGGCTCTATTTATGGCTTAAAGTATATCTTGATGCTAAAGTATCTTTGATTCAAAATTTATAAAATTTTAGGATCAAACTTTAATCTTAAAAAAGTTACTAAATTATTGTGAACTGTTAAAGATATTTAAGACAAGCAAGTTAATGGTCAGTAACCTTACAACTGATCAAAATTTTTAATTTTTAATGCTCAGAACCATATTTATAGTCATGCTATAACTGTAATACATGCAAAATGTAATTCTTTCGCAGGGACAAATTTTCGCCTTCTGTATATGGTGTCAAAATTAAGCCTGAAAAAAGTAACAAAAAGCAAGAAAAGTTTGTTTAATGTAAAATAAATTAAAAGTCAGGTACTAAATAATGTCCCTCAAACCTCTCAGAAAGATCTGCTGGAAGTGGCATTTAAGGTGTTTAGTGGAGAGAGGAACAGGAAGGGACATGGGTTTTCCGGCAGCAGCCTTGAGGCCACACTGAAGATGGGGACACCAATGGACTCTCTCTGGGATCTACTTCAAGTGTGACAACACTGGCCACTAGACAAAGAACAGCCCTGTGCCTTGCCCACCTCCAGCACCCTGCCCAAACTTCAGACAGGCAGCACACTGGATGGTTGACTGACCCATTCCTCCTCACAGAGGTAGGTCAGTCCGACTAGTTCCTCCCCCACGGGAAAATCTCAAGGATCTTCTGGGCCTGGTGGATGGAGATGAAAACTACTCTCTTACGTCAGGCCCCAACAAAATCAACAAGATTAGCATGGAAGAGCCTGGGATGAAGGTTCAGGCAACAGGTAAGTCTCTGTCATTTTTAATTGATACAAAGGCCAATTTGTCTATATTTCCTCCTCACTCTAGTAAAACTTACCCTTCTCAGAGCTCTATGATGGGTGTTGATGGCCAGCCCCACCAACCCAGGGCTATAAGTCCTCTCCTCTGTTTCCTCCGGGGCCACGTGATCGTTCTCTTCTTCCTTGTTATGCCTAGATGCCCAACCCTGTTACTAGTCAGGGATATCATGGCTGAATTACACTTTCTTTTCTTGTTTGTTTCACCAGCACCTTCCTGAACTTTTCTTCTTCTACTAGCTTCTGAGGACCTGCCGCTCTGCTCTAGCTTGCTTTTAAATATAATTGAGTATATTTTCCTACTTCATAAATTATGCCCATCACGTTAAAAAAAAAAAATCACAGAGCTGCTTTCACAGACACAGCTTTCTAGTGTTTCATCTGGTCAAAGTTTAAAAGCTTGCTTTCACCTTGAAATCAGTCTGGCTTTACAGTAATTTTGGGTCCAAAGGATAGATATGCTACTTAGTGAAGATACAAATTTAATAACTTTTGTAAAAGTTTAAAATTACCCAAGTCTCTTAAATTGAAAAAGCTTTCAAAATGAGACTTGGTCACCCTAAACTGGTTTCAAGTGTAGAAATCAGGCCTTGCTATTTTCTGGAGCTGACAGGCTTCCTACTGAAATAGGCAAACTCACACACAAGTTTCGATGCAGAAAGAAACTCAACTACTGTGCTCTTGTTCCTAACTTAAACACTGCTCCTTACTATCCTTTTATGATCCCATGAGGGAGCTTTATCAACGACTACTCTCAATAGTCAAACACCTATGTCTCATGGCATTATAAAAAGTCAATGTTACCCAGCACTCGGGAGGCAGAGCCAGGCAGATCTCTGTGAGTTTGAGGCCAGCCTAGTCTATAGAGCGAGATCCAAGAAAGGCACAAAGCTACACAGAGAAACTCTGTCTCGAAAAATAAAAAAAAAGTCAATGTTACACCTCTATTTAAATCAACAGAGTTGTCATAAGTAATTAACCTACTTTTGGTGACAGTTATAAGTACTGATTACTAAAACTTTTTTTAAAAAAAATAAAATTATCATAGTCACAGGCTCAAAAATTTTAAATTTCCTTGTTTTCAATTTGTTCATGTTTATGTTAATACATTTTAGGCTTTATTTTGCTATGGCTCAAAACCATGTGTCTTTTCAAGCTGTTTACAGACGTTGTTGACTGCTTTTGCTACAGTGAGGATTTCAGGGCAGATTAAATCAGTCCTGCTGATATATCTAAAAGTTTCATCTCTTTTTGTCAACTTAAAACAATTCATGTAAGCGTGAGGGACTCTCAACTGGGATCTATCTGGCGCAACTAAAATGGGCTCTGAATCCCTTGTCCGATAAGTATTCTAGTCAGTCCATGGCACCACTAACGCTTAAGTGCTCCCACCTACCACCTGTCTCTTCTCTGGTCCTGGGGCTCCTTCCCACCCTCCCAAGCACCTGGAGTGCATGACAAATCTAGAAGTTTCAAGTGCATGCCCAAGATAACCATCCCCCCAAAGCTCCTTAACTTTACCTTCTGTCCACAGTCTGTCGATCCCAGCAGATCTCCACCTAGATAACAAACAACATCCAGGAATCAACTTTGGCCCCTGCTGTTATTCCCTAAACAGCTCACCTCCTTAGCCTTGAGTGGTCCTACAAACCAAAGGCCCATGACTTGTTGACTGCTGAGAAAGGAGGCTCTTGTCTCTTCCTCACTGGAATATGCTGTTACTTTGAAAATCAATCTGGCCATGTAAAAAATCAGATTAAAAACACATGTGAGCTGGCATGCAGATGCTGATCCCAGGGAGCAGACAATGGAAGGACTCTCACTATGGTCTCCTGGGGGCTCTTGACTCATGCCTCTCCTCAGCTCTCTGATCTCTGTCCTCCTCATAGTCATTATTACCTTTGTCTCTTCCGATTTTTCAGGAAAGAATTGATGAGCTGACCTGAGATTCAGAGAATCAGATGCTCCTGACTGAATTCCCTCAGGTCTCCTATTGTTGCCTGCCGGCTCGAGACCCTGCTTGGGGACCAGCATTCTGAGCCCTTCCTTTGACAAAGCCCCCTACTCATCAGTAAGCAGAGGACTACGGCCACTCCTTATCATCTATAAAGGGCTGGAATGTCAGGTTCCCAAAGCAGGTCCCGAAGGAGCAGTGCTGATGGCAAAGGCTTGACCCCAACCCAACCAGAGCTGGGTTTTGCCATGAAACAGAAACCTAATGAGTTTCTCAGAAGCCTTACAGGCTAGGCAAACACTGCTCACCGCCCGGTCAGGACCACATCTGTCTTAGGAGTTCCCATTCTAACCACCTGGCTGTTCCAGCTTCTGAGATCGCCCACCCGTCATCTAACCCTGTAAAACCTAACCAGCATTGGCAGCTATTGCTGCCCTCCACTGTCGAAGGCAGCCAGACAGCTTGCTTTATTATTTAACTGTGCTCTCCACATGGTGGCTCTGTTTGGTGCTTTTCTGCCATGCCTATCTACAGTAGTATGACGCATCCAAGAGTTTACCATAACTGTCTAGCAAAGGACCTTCAAGAAAAGGATACTGTCACAGTATCTGCTCAAGATGTCAAAATAATGATTCTAAGGGAAGCTGACGAAAGACAAGAGACTTCCGACAAATAATGACAGCAGGAAATGTAATTAAGAAAATGACTCATGAGGATGGAGTGATGACTCAGCAGTCAAGAGCACATACTGGTCTCCAAGAGGACCTAAGTTTGGTTCCCACTGCCTGGAACTCTAGCTCCAGGTGACCCAATTCCCTCTTCTGGTGTCCACAGTATTTGTACTCACATGCATGCACCAACACACACACACACACACACCATTAAAAATAATAAATTTAAAATCTTTTTTAAAAAAGAAACAATTATTCATGATATGAACATGAAACCATATGAAAAATTAGATATCACAAAAGGTACCAAACAGAAATTTGGAAAGCTAAGAAAATACAACAAATACATTATATAACGACAAACATCAAACACAGACTGGGTCAATCAAAAGGAAGATTTTTCTGAACTTTTTTTTAATGAAGAGAGTCTTACCTATGTTGCTCAGGCTGCCTGAGATGTTGCACACAGTCTTCCTTTCTCAGCTTTTCCAACTGCTGAAAATAGAGGCATATACCACTATGCCTGCTGTACAAATGTCTTTCTACATACCCCAGGCCAGAAGAAATTAAGTCTACCATCAAGACTTACAGGATGATTTAAATGATAAGTATTTGAATTCACAGAGTCCCAGAACGCAAGGAACAGGAAAGAACTAAAAAGGAAAAAAAAAATCTACTGAAGAAAACAGTAACAGAAAAATGTCCTTAATCTCAGAAAAATATAGTATCCAGGTGTAAGAGCTCCAAGAACATCAGAGACATGCTAAAGTGCTCACGATGATGTATTATGTTTAAACTGATAGAAGTACACAGCAGCAGAGCTAGAATTCTAAACTCAGCATGAGAAAAGTACCAAGTCTCATTTAGGAGTGTGTCAGGAAACTTATAGCAGTTATATAATAGGAAATCTTACAGGCTACACAAGAATAGATTGATCTATTTAAAATGCTAAAAAGAAACAAAATGTGAGGAACAACTGTTAGAATTCTCCCCTCACTCTAGCTGCATGACCGCACATGCGCAATTCAGGAGTTACGCAAAGGATCTTACATCTTACGTCATCAGTGTGCGCTGGTGATCACGTATGCTCAGCGCATGCGTGGTCATGAAGTCGGCACGTGTGGTGTAGCTCTGTAGGCCCACCTGCACCTTAAAGAGCTGTGACTCAGATCTCTCTCTTTCTCTCTCTCTCTCTCTCTCTCAATGCCCTGTTCTGCTCTCTCTCCCTCCTACCATCTTCCCCCTCTCTCCACACATGCTCCTTCCCAGGCCTGGTTCTTCTCCCTACACCTCTTCCTCCCAATAAAGTTCTCTGCTACTAGGGAGCCTTGGCTCATGACTCATGATCGTTTCACATGGTAACCAGTGCCGCCACCAACGCTGTTTATCATTCATTTCAACAACAATTAAAAAGCTGCCAACCAAGTATACTATACCCTGCACAGTTATCCTTCAGAACTGACAATAATAACTAAATAGTAAATAAGTAAAGATTTTGCAAGAAAAGCAAAGCCAAGAAAATCCATCATCCCTAGACTTGCCTTGGAAGAAATGTTTAAGAGGCTCCTTCTCTGGATGTAAAAGAATAAACACATAAAACTCAACAGTAAAACAAATACTCATAGATAAGAGAATCAAATTCCCTGAGTGTAGAAAAATCACCAAATTATCGATGGGAAAGATAGTTTAGTGAGGACACACACTGCACAAGCATAAAGACTTGAGTTCAAATCCCCATCACTCATAGAAATCCTGCATGCACTTAAATCTGTATGTGGTATATATTATGTATCAAATAAAGCTTGCCTGAGGATCAGAGGACAGAGCAAGCCACTAGATTAAACATAGAGGCCAGGCAGTGGTGGCACACACTTTAATCCTAGCACTTGGGAAGCAGAGAGCTGTCTGGATCTCTGTGAGTTCAAAGCCACTCTAGATTACATGAGATGGATTCAGTCTAGGAAAGAAACAGAGCCAGACAATGGTGGCACACACCTTTAATCTCAGTACTTGGGAGTCACACACCTTTAATCCTAGCACTAGGAAGGAAGTGAAATAGCTGGGTGGAGAAAGGTATATAAGGCTTGAGGAGACAGGAACTAAACCCTTTTCAGCTGAGGACCCCTTTTTGGCTGAAGCCTTTTAGGCTGGAGCCCTTTTAGTTTAGTTAGAGCTTTTTCAGCAGAGGCTTTCAAACTGAGGATTCATGGAGCTGGCAAGGTGAGACATGGCAGTGGCTTGTTCCTTTGTCTCTCTGATCTTTCAGCATTTACACCAATATCTGGCTCCAGGTTTTTTATTAAAAGACCTATTAGATTTTGTGTTACAGCTTCTGTGTGATAACTTGGGAAGCGGCTGCCGGGTATTTGTGAATTGTTGGTGGAACAGAAACTTCTGCCTACATCTGTAACCAGCCCTGTCAGAGGTAGAGGCAGGAAGATCACCTGAGCTAAAATTTTAACCAGTTTAGCTCCAAGTTCAGTGGAAAACCCTGTCTCAAAAGAAAAAAGTAGACTATGATATGGTAGAACACTTCATGTGTCTTCTGCATGCTCACATACATAGATTTTTTTTAAAAAAAATCAAACCACAAGATACATAACACATAAAAAGTGAAAAAATTATATTCAAAATGTTGTGGCCATGTGGCAAGACACCCCCCTCCCCCCAGCAAGACCACCACAGAGTCAATATCAGATGCAAAACACACAGGAGTTTATTGATAACAAGCAAGCCCAGGCTTGGTCCTCCTCCAACACTCAACACAGTGGGTCGGGTGGAGGAGGACGACCCTGAGCTCTCAGGGTGAGGGGTTTTTAAAGGGAAAACCCGCAGACAGGGTGGAACAAGCCTTTGCATCATATGATTGGTTGAGGATATGTAACCTTTGAATTTCTTGGTTGGGGGTTACAGTTATCATCTTGGGGGTGGACAAGTCCCAGACTTTGTCCTTGAGCTGCCATGGGGGCTGGCTGGCCTAGCATGTACTGACTGTTGGGGCTAAGTGGCCCAGGCTCTGTCCTTGAGCTGCCATGCAGGCTGGCTGGCCTCACATGTTCACATTGACGTACACATGCACGTAGCTCTAAATTGGTGAGGGGTCCCAGACAGTAAACAACTGAACCTTGAGCAGTCAGAGTACATGCAGAAAGGGAGCTACTGCAAGGACTAAGTCATGGCCCTCTCAGAAACTGATTGCTTAAGTCTCAGGAAACTGAAATTGAGGCATGATCTCTGAGAGAAGACTGAGCAGCCTATTATGGCATCTGATTGGTTCTTTCAAAAACAATAAGAAGAAAGTTTTTAAATGACAGGAATACATCTTTACACATCAATATTAACATCTAGTATAAGTAGATTAATTCCCCCAATGAAAAGATATAGACTGGATAACAATGAAAAACAAGACTCAGTGAGATGCAGCTTACAAGAAACCCATATGATGGCACACAGAATGAAGAGAAGAAACAGCAAAAAATATCCCAGGCTAATAGAAACTAAAAATAAGTCACAGTACATATATTCTACAGCAAATGAAATAGAGTTTAAGACAAAAACTGTACAAAGAAGCAAAGGTCACTGTGTAATGATCAAGGCATCAATTCAACAAGAAAATATCATGATCACAACTTTTTTTGCCCCAACTATTGGGTTACTGGACTAGTAAATCAAATGCTATTAAATACAGACATGTGCTCCAAAACAGTAAAAATGGGATTTTACACACTACTTTCATCAAGGGAAAGATCATCATGGCAGTAAAAATAAACAAAGAAACATCAAACTTAAGCTATAAATCAAACGAGGTGAATCTACTTAAGATTTACAGAACATTACCTCCAATGGCTGCAAAGTTCACATTCTTCTTCTCACTACATAGAATATTCTTCATCATAGACCATATGTTGGGCCACAAAAGAAATCTCAACAACTGCAAAAATTTGAAATCACATCATTTAACTTCTGTGACAAAAATGGAATAAAAGGAGAAATCAGTAAGAGGAATGACACAAATACGCAGAAATAGAACACAATTCTATGGAACAAACCGAAGGTCCTTGGGAAACCAGAGGAGAATTTAAAATGTCTTACATAGCAATGAGAACAGTAGATTAATTACATTAACATTGGGGGAATTAATCTACAAAACAAGATATCCAGCACAAAAAGTTCTGCAGGGAGTTCATAATAATGAATACTTGTATCTCCTGAGAAAGGCAAATAGAAATATCACATGAGCCATGTTTGTGGTTTTAACTTGTTGGCAGCTACATTAAAGAGAATAACAGGGAAAATTAATTTAATAGCAAAGTTTACTTAACCATACACAGCCAAAATTTTATCATTTCAACCACAGTAAAGAATTAAAAAGCTTCTGTAACTTCTTTTCTTCTGTGGTCACTTAGATCTGGTAGATAGTTTCATTTCTTCAGCTCACCTTAGTTCAGATGGTCCACACTGCTAGTGTTTTGTGCCCACATACCCACTTCACTGTCATGCTGAATCCTTGTCCACACTGCTAGTGTTTTGTACCCACATACCCTATTCATTGTTAGCCTGAATCCTTGATCTTTTTATCTCAACTACAGTATCTTCACACCTTTTTAAACTTTTTAAACAATTATTGTTGAACTGGCTCAAAATTCACCACTACCTAAATGCCTACCGATAGATGAATGGGTTAACTAAAATATTGCATATACTCACAACAGAATACTATTGAACCTGGAAAAGGAATGAAATCCTGTCCCAAGTTATAAAGTAAATTTATAAGATTACATTACTAGATTAAATTTATAATGTATTTACAAAATAAATCTTGGAGACATTGTGTTCAATGAAATAAGACAGACAAAATAATCAAATAAATAGATTCTGTATAATTGCACTTAACAAGGAACCTAGGGTAATTAAAGTCATAGAGACACAGAGACAACAAGTAAGAGTGGTGGGTGCCAGGGTCTTAAAAGGGAGAAATGGGAGATTATTTTTAATAGGTTCAGAGTTTCCGTTTGGGGTGATGACAAAGTTTCAGAGATGTCTGGTGATGATGGCCATACAGTAACGTGAGTGTGCTTACTAATGCTGACTACACACTTGAAAACAATCATCATGGCCAATTCTATGTCACAGATATTTTACTAAAGTGAAAAAGGCAGAAGTGCAGAGCTATGATCCTTGTGTTAGCATGCAGCCTTTTAGCTTTGAATTCTTGCCCCTCACCTTGGAAAGATTAGTTTCTCCATACTGTTTCAAGATTAGAGCACAGGCGGCATCATTATACTATTAATTATAAAATTACACCTTATTTTCTGTATGGTTGAGCACTAGGTGGTTTATTCAACAATTAGTGGGTTGACTTTCACTTGCAATTAGAAATGCTGTACCAATCTGCGACCTGCAGAAAGGGTGACTGAATGGTAGGTTTCTGTTATGGATGTGGGAGTGCTTAAGAAGCAGAGAAACAATTCAACTCAGCACAAGAATGGTTATTTAAGAAGGAGGACACATGAAGCCCTAGTTTTCTTTGAGGCATAAAAATACTTTATTAATTGTAAATGAGCAAAAGGAACTGCCAGTCTTCCCAGTGATCCCCTTCATTGTTGTACTTAGCCTGCCAAGATGTGTGGGCATTAGAAGAAAGAAAGGAGTAGGTTTGTTTTTTTCTTTTTAAGTTAAAAGTAAGTTAATTACCACATAGTTACTGAGATTAAGGATAATCTAATATTAAAACTAAAAGCTAGCCCTCTTTTCTTTTTTCACTTGTTTGCTTTGGTTTTTTTTTTTTTTTGGCACAAGTTCTCACTAGGTAGTCCAGATTGTCCTGCATCTTAACAATCCTTCTGCCTCAACCTCCCAAGGACTGAGATTATAGGCAGGCACCATCATCACTGGCTCTGAGAGGGAAATTTTATGTAGTTCCTATGACTTCAGCTTCCCTGCTCATCAAAATAATGTGGAAATGGCCCATCTAAAGAAATTTAATACATGGAGTATAGTGGTATTCTATTTGTACTGAAATGTGATTTTATTTGTATGTTAATAAATAAAGTCGCCCAGAGGTCAGAGTTTAGCAAGCCATAGCGAGAGCTAGGCGTGGTGGTGCACGCCTTTAATCCCAGTACTCAGCAAGCAGAACTAGGTAGATCTCTGTGTGTTCAAGGATACAGTCAGCATTGGAGACACACGCCCTTTGATCTCAATACCAACCATAGAAGACCTGGAGGTCTGTACAGAGAGGCAGTGATGAGACAGCCACGTAGTTGGGTTTACAACCAATGAGAAGGAAGAACCAGAACTCTTTATAAGTCAAACGCACAGGAAGTAGCTCCCTTTTCGGAGAGGTTTCTTGGCGGAAGAAGCTAGCCAGCAGCACGCGGGTAAGCTCCTAACTCTGACCTCTTGGGTTTTTATCTTTACCTTGGCTCTGTGTTTCTTATTTAATAAGACGGTTGGTTACATCTACAATGGAGTAAACATTCCAGTGTGTTGCAATCAGCAACACACTGGAATGTTTACTCCATGTATTAAATGAAGGTCAGGTGACACATGAAACACCATCTTTACACGCCGACTTCTGCTTCACAGTGTTCATGCTCTCTGTACATGATTTACCAATGCTTCCTACCTGTGCCTAGCGCATAATGGAAATTCAACAGTCGTTTTGAAAGAATTGGTACAAACCAGCTTTGTTCACAAAGCAACATAAATGGTGTCTCACCACTATCACCAAATTCCTAAAAGAAATGATTTACAGGAGGAATTATTTTTTTGGGCTTTATTACTTTTAGTGGGTTCTGTCTATGGTTACCTGAATGTCTGTGTTTCTGGGCCAGTAGAAGTCAGAATATTGTATCTAAAATATGAGGACAAGAAACAAAGAATGGAGAGCATACAGGAAGAGACCAGGGCAGATATACCCACAAGAAAATGTCTTTAGAGATCTACTTCCTCCAAGACCCCACCTCCTAGTTTTCACTGTGTCCTAATAACATCATCTATTATTGATCCACTAAGAGATTCATTCCTCGAGTAGGTCAGAACCCTTAGGATTCAATACTCTCTATAAATATTATCATAATCACACCCAGATACAATTCACTAATCCCCTGGGTGTTTGTTAAGTTGATGAGGTTAAGAATCAAAATTAATCAAGGAGTCCCTGCTTTGAGCA
>CABHPQ010180829.1:0-23456 GCA_902168405.1 Peromyscus aztecus
TCTCTCTCTCTCTCTCTCTCTCTCTCTCTCTCTCTCTCTCTCTCTCTTCCTTATTTTGCAAGTTAGGGAGTTGTCATCCTAGGAGGTTAAATGGCTTCCTCATGGGAGCACAGCTAATTAGCAGGCTTGCAGACATCATTCATCAACCTTAAAAATGTCCTTTCAGTATGTTGTCAAGAATGACCTATCCCCTTAAGAATTCTCCTTTCCCAACAGCTAGGAATTTCATCAATATTGCCTACCTTCCCTTATAATTAACTTTTGTTTTATCTCTCTTAATGGAGTCCATAAAACAGAGGACAAACAGCAGGAGGTAGTTTAACCTATTACAGCTTCTATGTTGTTAAATTAACTTTAAAATTATGTAAATTATTTAAAATAAAAAGCAATCATTGTCCTATAATTTTAGAGAAACACACCTACACTAATTTTACAATCCTTCCTAATCTCCTTTTATCTTTCAGATATACATTTTAGGAGGCTGTAATACAGTATTAATTTTACTTGCAATTATGTTTTATATATAATGTACTTTTATCTTTAAAAAGGATTTATTTTTATTTTGTATGTGTGAACTTTTTGCCTACATGTTTTTATGTGTCCGTATCATGTGTGTTCTTGGTGCCAGTGGAGGTCAAAGAGGCCTGGGATTGCCTGGAATGGAAGAAGTGGACAGTTGTGAGTCACCATGTGGGTGCAGGGAACTAAATCCAGGTTCTCTGAGATATATTATGGTAATATATCCATATTTTTAAATATCAGACTGTATCACATAATTGTCTATGCAAGAGAATATCCAAAAAGATAGCTGAACTGTACAGTTTAAGCAACTGGTATAGATAGTTAGTGGATTGTATTTCAATAAAGCCACTAAACCACTTAGCGATCTCTATAGCCCCCTCTTATCTTAATATTCTCTATTTTTCTTTTCTCCACAGCTATACAATTAATTTAGTGGGTGGAGGAGGACTGAATTTATATATATATATATATGACAACACAATCATGTGATAATAGTGAAAAGAAACTCTCCCCTAGTTTTAACACTAAGGATAGTTCCAGTTTTTTACTAATATGGAGAATACAGACAAGAACACGTCTTCACTGGGAGAAGAATGGGATCTTCACAGAGTATATAAAAAAAAATCTAGTTCAGTTTCGTCCTCTGTGAAACAACGCATACAAACATGGGACATCACCTGAACTCAGTGGACCCTGGACCAGTCTTTTGCTGTGACAGGACTGTGGATGGGGTCAATTTGGGGGGTAAATATTTCATTTTTTCTTGGATTATAGACTGTTTTACTGGCTGAAACACTATGTGTAAAAACTTCCTTTTCTTCAATTAGGAACATTACCTTTCCATCACTTGAACTAAACACTGTAAGCACACAACTTAAAGTGGAGAAAGATTTGTGTTGGTTTCAGAGCCTTATTTGTTTGGCTCTGGCACTTTTAAGGATGATGTGAGGTCAAAGCATCATGGTGAAAAGTTTGGTAGAGGATTCATCATGGGCAGAAAACTGAAATAGAGAAAGCCAGGGACCAAGGACAGGATATCCTTCAAAGGCATGACGACAGTGACCTACTTTCTGCTACCAGACTCCATCTCCTACTAGACCATTCAACTATGAGCTTATCAAGAAATCAAAGTATTCATATGACTCAATCACCTCTCAAGACTCCACCTCTGAACACTGCTACCTTGAGGATCAAGACTTTGATCCATGAGTCACCAGGGGACACAGCTCATTCACACCCACTGTTGGCAAAGTATTTAAACCATATTATACCGATCCTTTCCAGAGATCCTGGAAGGAGGGTGCTGCAACAGAGACCCTGAAAGGAGGGTGCTGCAACTTTCCTGTGTAGAAATGAAGATGAAGAACCTGAGTTGAGCAGCTGACAGACCTAACCAGGGGTTTTTCCACATCAAGACTACATCCTTTGCTCTTGATCTCTTTCTGTAGCATATTCTACAGAAAAGTTTAGAAGCAGTGAATGTATACAGCACACAATTATTTTTAAATGGATTTATTGAAATATAATCCACTAACTATCTATACCAGTTGCTTAAACTGTACAGTTCAGCTATCTTTTTGGATATTCTCTTGCATAGACAATTATGTGATACAGTCTGATATCATTTAAAGATATGGATATATTACCATAAATGCATCACTGAGTGACTTCACCATTGTATTAATATTACCATGGGTTTACACAAACTTAGATGGTGTAGCCTGCAACTACATTTCTGAATTTCAGAGCCTATTGCTCCTCAGGTCATGATGAATAAAGCAACATGAGATTAAATAAAATGCAGAGAAAGACAGTGAATATATATGTTAGGTTGCTATCAATTTAAGACAGTATATTGTTTTACAGTAAACCTGCTTATATGTAGAAGAAATACAACTAAAATGATGATTGAAAACAAAAACATAGTACAATAAATACAGATGAGCCATTATTTATGTTGTCTAGTTGTCTGTTGCTATCATTGAGTGATAATAGTCATTAACTATAATTCCTATGTGTCATATATAATTGCTATGTGTGTATACATAACTGAGAGTACAATGGGTCTACTTATACAAGCATCATCACAAACATGTGGGTTATGCACTATATGATGGCATTATGATGGCCATGTATCACTCCTGATCTCCATTACATCCACACAGGAATGCCATTTTACATGCAGCCACTAGTCCAGGTCCGACGTTCTCTGAAGCACTATAACATGTAGTGTGTATCGGTGCTCTCCCCACCTCAAAATGAGCAAAATACCCCTGAATTATCATTTCCCTCAATCCTCATTCCCCCAAACCTAGCCAGTAGCTAATATATTGTACTTCCCGACTTTCTCTCTTTTCCTACCTGAAGATTCATAGGTATTGAGCACATGGTATTGACTTTTGTGCCTTGCTTCTTTCACTTACCATCATGTTTTTAAGGTTCATCCTTTTTTGCAGTGTTCCACCACTTCCTTCAATTTTATGACGAAATAATATGTGTTATATTGTGTGACAATAATTTGGTTTCGTTTGATGGAATATTCTGGTTCATTTGTTTGTGTACAGTTGTAAGGATTGAACCCAGGATCTTTATGTTAGTTGTGGTAGTTGGAATAGGTATGGTTCCCCGAGTCATGTGTTTGAATGCTTAGCCCATAGGGAGGGGCATTATTAGTAAGTGTGACCTTGTTGGAGTAGATGTGGCCTTGTTGGAGGAAGTGTGTCACTGTGGAGGCAGACTTTGAGGTCTCATACATGCTCAAGCCATATCCAGTGAGACAGTCTCTCCCTGCTCCCTGCGGATCAAGATGTGTAACCCTCAGCTCCTTCTCCAGCATCATGTCTGCCTGAACACTGCCATGCTTCCCATCATGATGATAATGGACTAACCTCTGAACTGTAAGCCAGCCCCAATTAAATGTTTTCCTTTATCAGAGTTGCCATGGTCTGTGGTGATATACTATGTCCCCCAATATATTGTACACCCTAATAAAGTTTATCTCAGGATCAGAGGAAAAAGCCAGTCACTCTATTAAACAGAAATCAGGCAATGGTAGCACATGCCTTTAATCCTAGCATTCAGGAGGCAGAGATCCATCTAGATCTCTGTGACTTCAAGGCCACACTGGGGAACGGAGCCAGGTATGGTAACACATGCCTTTAATCCCAGCACTAACCATAGCGGTCTGGAGGTCTGTACAGACAAACAGGAAGTGATGTAGCTGGCCAGAGAGAGGAAGTGAGATGCAGAAAAGAAAGGCATATAGGCATGGGTATACAGGCAGTAGGTCTCTTTGGCTGAGGATGTCCAAGTGGTAAGAACGTGGCCGGCTTCTTTCTGCTTTTCTGATCTCTCATTTTTTACCCCAATATCTGGCTCTGGATTTTTATTAATAAGACTGTTTAGCAATTCGTCTTATAATGGTCATGGTGTCTCTTCATAGCAATAAAAGTCTAAGGCACTAGTTATTTACTCTACATCCTCATCCACTGTGTTGTATTTCAACTTATCTATTATCTCAGTCGAGCTAAAATATCCCTAGATATTTAAATATATCAAAGGGCATATCTAAATATATCAAAGAAGAAGAAAGGTGAATTAGGTCTCTCAAGCTGCTCTGAGATACTGGCACTCCTTGGTTCTAAAACCCTTGGACTCAAATTGACTTACGCTACTGGTTTTCATTATTCTTCAATTTGCAGGTCATGAGACATCTTGGTGACTGCAATTATGTGAGTAATTTCCTATCATAAGTGTATCTATCCATATCTATATCTCTGTTTCTATAGTATACCCTAATACCTATAGATATACCACATATTTATCATCCAGATTTGTCAATGAACTTTGAGATATTATCACCCTTAGGCTATTATACGTAGTGTTAATATAATTGCTTATATTCATATTGCTGTGTGGGTGTATTTCTGGGCTTTACACCTAAGGGTGGAATTTCTGGGTCATATGATAACTCTATGTTTAAGCATTCAAGAAATTTGCCAGTCTGTTTTCAAGTGTCTGTACCATTTAACATTTCTATCGGAAATGCATAAGTGTTTTGATTTTTCCACATCCTCATCAACAGTTGTTGTTTTATGGCTTTTAGGTTCTGGCCATACTAGTAGATGTTTTTAAGTAGGTTAAAATTATTAGTTTTAAGTTCATGTCCTGAATATGAAGAAATGGAAAAAAACTATACTCAGAGGGACCTGAGGGCACCTATCATTGTCTCCTAACAGCCTTCCTTGTGATAAAACCAGATTTTTACAATCACAGAAAAATCTCAAAGCAAAAGCTAACATCAGGGGTGATACAGTTAAAGACTCTTTCTTGTCAAACATGTAGGCATCAGTGTTAAGACCACTTCAGTGTAAACCTTGCGTGGATTCCTCTCATTAGCTACTTTGAGTTTCAAGTTGGCATTCATCAAGTATGACTCTCCACATCTTCTTCCCAACTTTACTTTCTATTCTTTACTCCAATTTAAGGTGCAGGAAAATTAACTAAAGTTTCCTACTGCTTGCTCAGTGGGGTTATCAAGTGATTTAATAGACATATGCTTGCTGAGCATCTTCCATATTCCAGACACTGAAATTATGAAGGGTGTTGAAACTATATTGATGCACAAAGCCAAATAAGAACTTTGTATCATAGAATCTGACATAAAGTGTAGAAGTCATGAATCAATCACTAATAAATATAAACCTACAGTTGTTAGAACACAAAGGATGAGTAGTTGAATCAGAGATTTACAAAAACTGTGGGTATCAGGGAAGAAGGGGAGCTGGCAGAGAAACTTTTTCAGAGAATATGGTGACAGTAAGCTACTGAATTTGAATTTGTGGTAGTATATTAATATTTTCACCCTATTTCTATCTTATTATCAGAACATATTAATAACTATCACCCAAATAAAGCTTCAGGGAGTTCAGAACCAACCAAAATGTCTTTTTTCTCATAACAAACCAAGGCAATTTTACCAATCTTAAACTTCAGACTCTAGTGAGTGTGCTTGTCAGCTGCTCAGGTGATCTCAAATGTTCACCTGTATTTCCACGCTCCTGAGTCCATTAAGTCTGTTTTCTTTACACATAGTCTGTCTGCTTTTCCTCCTTTCTTGCTTCCTTCCCTCCTTACTTCTGTCACTCTTCAATCCTTTCTCATTCTGCTTATCTTTCAGATGTTTCATTGTACCACTTGTTATTTTAGATAATCATGTCACATCATTTATTATTTTGCCCTGTAAGCATTTGTACTTTCATATTTTATATGAAAAAACATATTTTACTCTATATATAATCTGAAAGCATACCAAGACAATTTCTCAGTCTTAGTATCAGCCTAATAAGAAATGGATCTGATCCTGGATAAATTTGTGTCAAAACTTAACCAGCTCTCCAATTTTGTCTCCATTTACATATTACTTAACTACTGCATCTCAGGAGAATATGCTTTCAAATTAGCAGAGTGAGTCTACCTGGCTTAAGTGTGTTCTTCGTGTATGATATTGTGAAACTGGTATAATATATTGAGGTTAGATGACAACATAATCTAGACTTCACTACAGAGTTGTTGTTGTCTTCGATAAACATTTCAGTCTCTCTAAACTGCAGTCTTTTGTTAAAGAGAAGAAATTAATGGTATATATTTTTGCACAATTTAAGCAATAAATCACCAAACATTTTAAATACAATGTAAAAAGTATATTGTGGCAGATTACTCATTTAATATGATTATTTTACTTTGTGTTTCTATGACTTCACATTCACATGACCAGAAGAGTGATCTCCCCACTCTACAGAAAGTTGTAAAAGGCATTGGGTCCTAAGTACTAATCCTGACTGACTAGTAAGAAATGGAAGTGGATTCTCTTGTGGTTCTGAGGTCTAAAACCTGCATTCTTTAAAAAAAAAACATAAGTTACATTTATTGATTTAGTTTGGTGGAGTGCTTATGTGTCACAGTGCATGGGTAGATGTCATGGAACAACATGTGGTATTCTCTCTCTTTAAACAGTGTGGGTCCTGAAAATTGAACTCAGGTCTAAAGGCTTGGCAGCAAGCCTCTACCTGCTGAGCCATCTTGCTGGCACCAAGCCTACCTCATTAGGAGACCAATTCCCTGAAGATCAACTATCAAGTTCTTGGGAACAGAAATGTGTGATAAAATCCTGAGGTTTATTTTGTTTTGCAGGAAGAAAGAAGACTGGAAATAAAAAGGCAAGCTGTCCTTGGATTGATTCCTGGAGTCATCTGAAGGAGAGGTGCTGCAGGAGCCTTGAGGATGGAGAGCCAAGCTGGCAGATGCATCGCATCTGTGTTAGTGGGATTTCAGCACGGCATCAGAGGCGAATTGTTGGAGGCTAGATGGGAGCCTGGTGGCCCCGGCCTATGCTTAGGGGACAACATCAGCTGATATATAATCCTAATGAGAGCTTCCCAACAACACAAATCAGTGACAGAGCAAGGGCTGAGGGACCAGCTCACCCCCATCTCATGGTGGGACTCAAAGGAACATGTGCAGCAGTGGTAAGCGTGGTGACAAAAGGGAAGTTTTTTCCTCAGGACCCAGTTAAAATGACAGAGGCTTTTGAAGGGTCCAGGAATTCGCACAAACACCAGAAAGATGATACAAGGACATCCTTAATATTACAGTTATTGGACTTCACACACACACACACACATACACACACATCCCAAATATTCAATATATACACATATTCACCACACATATACACACATGCTTACCAAGGGAAGCATCTTAAGGTTTTTCTCTAATTAAAACAAAAAGAAGCCATATGTGACATTATTTACACTCTACAAGATGTGAAGGGATTCATAATTGGTGCATATATCATACAAAAAAAGAATAAGCATTAATCATTTTATAGTTGGAAAAGCCTGTATCACATTTTAGTGACAACGCTGAAATGATACATTCCTGTGTGAAGCTGTTATTATTTTATGAGTGCTTTTATCAAATACAATCCTCTGCTGTCAAGAACCAGCACAAACCAAAGCAAGTCTGCCTGAGTCTCCTGGGTTTGCTAGCCAGCCCCTCCCTTCTACTTTTGACATTCCTCTCTCACCTATTTCTTCCCTTTCTGTTGCTTCCTTTCTTTTCCCATTGTCCACACTTTAGCTCTTTCTGCTCATCCCTTTCCCTCTCACCTTTTACCTAGTGTACTGACCACTCGCTTTCCCATTTCTCTGTTCTCAGCTTCCCTGTCATACTTTTATCTCTGTATTTTCTTCTTGCCTGCCCTTGCAATTAACCCCATTCCATTTCCCCATCTTACAGTGCTTTGTTCAGAACAGAATTTTCTTCAATAGAATCCATGATCTAGACCAATATATCCTCCATTCAGCCACAAGGGAAACTCACCACTCAGACCATAATACATGGGACGTTTCGGATGTAAGGAAATGGGTGTCCTATAGTCTGAATAGTGATCCTAAAATCTTCATACTTATGTAAGAAAAAAACTCATACTTAAAGGATCTAAAATATCAATGTGGTCTTTAAAAAGTAACTTTCAGTTTAAAATGAGAAAGAAACCAGACTTGGTCAATTATAGCAGAAAAGGTTCACTGGTGCTGAATAGAAGCTGAAAAGAGGGATATAGTCAGAGAAATTGTCTTCTGCAGCAAAACCGTAACACCTCAGTGTAATAAGATTCCATACTAAAGCAGCTGAAGCAGGAAGTGTATGCGGTATTCTGCGTACCTAAGTAATTAGGACTTCACATTTCTTTTACTGCTATACTTTGAGGCTTGGCTTTGTTTGCCCTTGGCTGGGGCAAGGCAGCAGGACTCTTGGCTCTTCTATGGTGCTGATTGAGTCCATAGACACTGCCTCCTGCTGCTTTTTTAAGGACTGGTTTTTTGGAGAAGCTGATCAACCAGAACAGCAGCGTCAGTTGGTATAAACACGGTGTCCTTTTCACCTGGAAATATTTCCAACAAATGTCTAATGAGAACTTAAGAAATATTTTCTAATAGAAATGGTCGCTGTGAACCAGGCATGGTATCATCAGTCCCAGAACCTGGGAGGCAGAGGCAGGTGATCTCTGCTAGCTCAAGGGAGCACAGTCTGCAGAGGGAGTTCCAGGCCAGCTAAGGTGACATGGTAAGACCTTGTCTGGGGGAGTGGGGAGAGAGAGACAGACACACAGACAGACACACAGACACACAGAGGACAGAGAGAATGTGAGAGAGCCAATGAACATAAAGAAATTCCAAATAAAGGAGAGTAGCACAAGCAGTGGAGGGAAAGAGAAGACAGAAAGGCTTATACTATCCTGCTAATCATTCCTCGTTTGCTTCAGACAAGGAATATTGTTAGGTAAAAGGACAGAGTCTTCTATACAGTATTGTGAAACTTGATGGCAAGATAGACTTTCTGATATTCAAAATATTTCCCATCCTTGCCTTGAGGAGTGATGTTTTAGAATTAGAATTTAATGCTTTGAAAAATTGCCTCCTGTTAACTGTTATATTGTTAATTTTATATATATATAATTATATTATATTGTTAATACTCCCATGTTAGAATTGGCAAATCAGATTCTATCTGAGCCTTGTTAGTAAAGAAAACCTGAAGACAATTTTCCTAATTGGCTTTAAGTATCTTTAAGTATTTTTAAGTATTATGTCCAATAGAAAAATGAACAGAAAAGAATTCAAGATATCCAGAGGATGGTGCTCAGTATTTCCTTCTTCCTACAAAAGCAGCAGTGGTAGCTGCTGCCCTGAAGTGCTGGGACCCAGCAAGAAATACATAAGGACTCCTGGAGACAGAGTCATAGAATAACAGTGTAGACCAAGGACAGCAGCACATGGCTCCCTGGCTAGAGGAAATCTGTTAGGGAAGAGAGTGAAGGAAAGATTCCCAGGGGGTACCATTACCACAGAAATCTAGAATGTCATATAACCCTAGGGGAGAGAATCATGATGTATTTCTGTCTAGGTCCTAGATGCTCTACCATTGAAGGCTCACAGTCCAACTAGACCCACCAATGAAATGATGACGCCAGCATCCAAACCCACAGAATATTCGGAACTATGGAGAACAGGCAGCTCAATCTACTGCAGAGCAATACCATTCCCAGGATGTAAGAGAAATATGTTTGTCCTCTGTTATCTGAGGCCAATTACCCTCCACTGCTGTCTCCTGTGGCTGACCATTCATCATCCCCTGCCACCACTTCTGCTACCTCCCACAACTGGCTGTCTTTGGCTCTGCCTGATGACACATACTGTGTATCACTCCACTTTCTTCCATAGCTAGTGTTAGCATGCGTCACTGGTGGACTTGAATATTTGCAACCCCCATACCCCTCCAGTGATAGCAAGAAAGATTCAAGCTCCATACCAAATGGACTACAGTAGCTGACATTGTTGGAGAACCCAACCCTACAGTGGTTCCTGGGAAAATATCCTTTGTGTCCCACATCCTTAGTATCACCACTACTGTTGCTTGAGAGATCACAGGGTTGCTTTCTCCCATCCTCAACTCAAACAGGATGCTCAAGCCTACTGATCACAGCTGAAGGAATTATCTGGAAAACTCTCTATATCACAGATAGAAATCTGGTGGTTTGTATGAGAATGACCTGAACAGGCTCATATATTTGAATACTTTAGTCCCTGGTTGGTAGAACTCTTTGACCAGGATTATAGGGTGTGGCCTTGTTGGAGAAGGTGTGCCATTGGAGATGGGACTTGATGTTTCAAAAGCCCATGCCATTCCTAGTTAGATCGCTGCTTCTGAATTGTCATGTGAGCTCTCAGCTACTGTTCCAGCAATGGCTCCATGATGGTCATGGACCCTAACCCTCTGGAACTGTGAGCTCCAAATCTAGATTTCTTGTATAAGTTGCCTTGGACATGGTGTCTTATCATAGCAACAGAAAATTAACTATGGCAGTATGGTACCCAACCAGAACCAAAACTACTGTCTATCAAACCATCCCCATAAGATACATCTTTAGGAAAAAATCTACTATAACAGTCACAGTACAAAATGAATAGAAACAACTGATCATTTGGGTACGCAAATATCAACATAAGACCACAAGAAGTATGAAAAATAAGGCAATTATTAGGTCTCAAAGTGGGCCCCAAAGTGGCAATATGCATGGCAATGGCTCAACACACCCTAAAGCTGGGGTTGGCTAGGAAACAAACGGAATGCATTTCTCGATGATAACCACATGGCCGTCCCAGCTTTCAAGCCATGTCCTCCTGCTGTATATCCACCCAAAGCCTTATAAGACTGCAGTTGTTGCTGTCCTCACTGTCTGATTCAGCCAGACAGGTTCCTTCCTTCTTTCCTTCCTTCCTTCCTTCCTTCCTTCCTTCCTTCCTTCCTTCCTTCCTCTCTTTCTTTCTGTCTTCTTACCTTCCTTCCTTTCTTTTTCTCTTTTTTCTTCCCCTTTCTTTGAGGGAGAGGGGGAGAGAGAGAAAGAGAGAGAGAGAGAGAGAGAGAGAGAGAGAGAGAGAGAGAGAGAGTTATTTTTAAATTAAACTGGTCTTCTCTCCATGGAGGGTGACTATGTTCAATGGTTTCTTGCTGCACCTATTTACATGTGGTGCTAAAACTCAGTAGGGATGCCATAGTCCTCCTCTAGGCACCTGGTCCCTCCTTTAACTGAACCAAAAACTGCCAACTCTGCCCTCCTGTGGTACAGATCATTTGCCTCTGCCTGTCCTCTGCCACCCATCATATTTGACTCCAGATTCTGAGTCTGTCTCTCTGACTGATTCTCTGTCCTGCACGCCTCCTTGCCTCATCTCACAGCCTGTGGTAGACGCCCTTCTAGCAGAACTCCCTGAGGAGTTTCAGTTTGACAAGCCTACATACCTCTCCTCACAGACTAGGGTAAGTGCCCTTATTTCCAATCAGCCTGCTCAGTTCTAGCTTTTCTTTTGTCAGAAAATCATGCCCCCACACCAAGCAGCTGCTCATGGCTTCCTGGGCATCCATCACTTGGCGGGGGAAGCCCATCCCTCATGATCTGGGCATTCTCTTAAGGAACTTCAATCCTCTTGGGGATACCTTCTGGATTGACTTCCCGTCCAACGACACTCACCACCACCACTACCACCACCACCACAGTCCATGTTCTGAATCCTTATGATTTATAATCTCTACCTCCTTTCACTTGCATATGTTATTGATCTCCTTCCCTAGAAGATCTACTTATAGTCCTCAGTGTCTAGACTTGGGAAGAAAGGTTTTTTCCTGGTTTTGCTTTTGTTGTTTCTTGTTTTTTGTTTTGTTTTGTTTTGTTTTGCCTACATCTTGCCTGATAGTGGGATTCTTTTCCTGTTGTCCCTTTCTCAGGACTCCTTCATCTCATTAACTGTTAACTATCATTTCAAGCCTGACTCTTGGCTGTTTTCTCAAATCTCTTTTCTCTCTTGGACCTTATGAAATGATTAAGCCGAACCAATTCTTTTGTTTTTTTGTTTTTTAAGATAACAAGTGGGATATTCCCCACTAATTATTTTATTATTTATTTTCTTGTTTTTACGTTCTAACCAAAGCTTGCCCTCTCTTCCTTTTCCCCATCCCTCCTACCTCCCCTCTCCCCACCCATCAACTTCTCCTCCAGTGTTTCTCTTTACATACAGGTGGACATCCCATGGATATCAGTCAGCTATGGTATATCAAGATGTAGGGTCAACCAGGCACCCCCTCCTCCACCAAGGTTGGATGAGGCAATTTGGCAGGAGGAGTGGGTCCCTAAAGCAGGCAACAGTGTCAGAGACAGCCCCCACTCTCACTCCTAGGAATCCCATACAAAGATCAAGTTACACAACTGCAACATATATGCAGAGGTGCCTTATGATAATACAAACTTGGTAACCCGTCTCAGTGGCCAAAAGATGACACTTTCAATTTCCAAATTATCACAGATTTTTTGGTAACTTCTGCCACTGCAGAGACAGGCAATCCAAAAATCCTTATTTCTAAGCCTTCTGTGCTCTCCATACCCAGCCCTCGCTCTGATCACTGGCTTCAGTCTTAGAGAGATTTAAAATTTGGGGGAGAGCGGTATAAATACTGTTAAAATACTGCCAAGTGCTGTTCTACTCTATGGAAAAGCTGTATCTAGAGATGAATTTACCCTACTCACTCTAGACCCAAGCATTTTTGTTCAAAGGTTTCCTCCAAAACCTCTTCTCTTGGGTCAGGCTGGCCAACTGACTCTGTGCCAGGAAAAAGAAGAACAGCAAAACAACTGTTTCCAATAGAGGTTACTAATGCTTATGTCATACCCCCTCCTTTTTTATTGGTTTTGTTTACTATCCTTAAATCCTTTGCTAAAATGTAGACTTTATCTCAAGATTTGTAAGTTCATTGGATGTGATTTTAAAATCTGTAACAAAAAAATTAACTTAAAACTTGTAACAAAAGGGTTATTGGTTTTAAAAACCTACGTATAATCTTAATTTGCTACAGTACACCATGTAAATAATTTGGACTTAACTCCTTTGTGAAACTAGAACTTACTAACAGCATACTTTTGATGATTAAGGTTTATGAATTCCTAAGGTTATAAAAGTCTATTCAGGCTAACAGAAACTGACAAAAACTTACGTCTAACCAATTATGTCTTTGGTAACTTTGTTAAGCTTTAGCTATTAGGAAAAACTGAGTCATAGAAAAAAAACTGTGATATTCTGTAAAACGTACACTATAAAAGGATCAGAAAATGATACTCACAGCCTCTCTGTGGGCTCTATTTATGGCTTAAAGTATATCTTGATGCTAAAGTATCTTTGATTCAAAATTTATAAAATTTTAGGATCAAACTTTAATCTTAAAAAAGTTACTAAATTATTGTGAACTGTTAAAGATATTTAAGACAAGCAAGTTAATGGTCAGTAACCTTACAACTGATCAAAATTTTTAATTTTTAATGCTCAGAACCATATTTATAGTCATGCTATAACTGTAATACATGCAAAATGTAATTCTTTCGCAGGGACAAATTTTCACCTTCTGTATATGGTGTCAAAATTAAGCCTGAAAAAAGTAACAAAAAGCAAGAAAAGTTTGTTTAATGTAAAATAAATTAAAAGTCAGGTACTAAATAATGTCCCTCAAACCTCTCAGAAAGATCTGCTGGAAGTGGCATTTAAGGTGTTTAGTGGAGAGAGGAACAGGAAGGGACATGGGTTTTCCGGCAGCAGCCTTGAGGCCACACTGAAGATGGGGACACCAATGGACTCTCTCTGGGATCTACTTCAAGTGTGACAACACTGGCCACTAGACAAAGAACAGCCCTGTGCCTTGCCCACCTCCAGCACCCTGCCCAAACTTCAGACAGGCAGCACACTGGATGGTTGACTGACCCATTCCTCCTCACAGAGGTAGGTCAGTCCGACTAGTTCCTCCCCCACGGGAAAATCTCAAGGATCTTCTGGGCCTGGTGGATGGAGATGAAAACTACTCTCTTACGTCAGGCCCCAACAAAATCAACAAGATTAGCATGGAAGAGCCTGGGATGAAGGTTCAGGCAACAGGTAAGTCTCTGTCATTTTTAATTGATACAAAGGCCAATTTGTCTATATTTCCTCCTCACTCTAGTAAAACTTACCCTTCTCAGAGCTCTATGATGGGTGTTGATGGCCAGCCCCACCAACCCAGGGCTATAAGTCCTCTCCTCTGTTTCCTCCGGGGCCACGTGATCGTTCTCTTCTTCCTTGTTATGCCTAGATGCCCAACCCTGTTACTAGTCAGGGATATCATGGCTGAATTACACTTTCTTTTCTTGTTTGTTTCACCAGCACCTTCCTGAACTTTTCTTCTTCTACTAGCTTCTGAGGACCTGCCGCTCTGCTCTAGCTTGCTTTTAAATATAATTGAGTATATTTTCCTACTTCATAAATTATGCCCATCATGTTAAAAAAAAAAAATCACAGAGCTGCTTTCACAGACACAGCTTTCTAGTGTTTCATCTGGTCAAAGTTTAAAAGCTTGCTTTCACCTTGAAATCAGTCTGGCTTTACAGTAATTTTGGGTCCAAAGGATAGATATGCTACTTAGTGAAGATACAAATTTAATAACTTTTGTAAAAGTTTAAAATTACCCAAGTCTCTTAAATTGAAAAAGCTTTCAAAATGAGACTTGGTCACCCTAAACTGGTTTCAAGTGTAGAAATCAGGCCTTGCTATTTTCTGGAGCTGACAGGCTTCCTACTGAAATAGGCAAACTCACACACAAGTTTCGATGCAGAAAGAAACTCAACTACTGTGCTCTTGTTCCTAACTTAAACACTGCTCCTTACTATCCTTTTATGATCCCATGAGGGAGCTTTATCAACGACTACTCTCAATAGTCAAACACCTATGTCTCATGGCATTATAAAAAGTCAATGTTACCCAGCACTCGGGAGGCAGAGCCAGGCAGATCTCTGTGAGTTCGAGGCCAGCCTAGTCTATAGAGCGAGATCCAAGAAAGGCACAAAGCTACACAGAGAAACTCTGTCTCGAAAAATAAAAAAAAAAGTCAATGTTACACCTCTATTTAAATCAACAGAGTTGTCATAAGTAATTAACCTACTTTTGGTGACAGTTATAAGTACTGATTACTAAAACTTTTTTTAAAAAAAATAAAATTATCATAGTCACAGGCTCAAAAATTTTAAATTTCCTTGTTTTCAATTTGTTCATGTTTATGTTAATACATTTTAGGCTTTATTTTGCTATGGCTCAAAACCATGTGTCTTTTCAAGCTGTTTACAGACGTTGTTGACTGCTTTTGCTACAGTGAGGATTTCAGGGCAGATTAAATCAGTCCTGCTGATATATCTAAAAGTTTCATCTCTTTTTGTCAACTTAAAACAATTCATGTAAGCGTGAGGGACTCTCAACTGGGATCTATCTGGCGCAACTAAAATGGGCTCTGAATCCCTTGTCCGATAAGTATTCTAGTCAGTCCATGGCACCACTAACGCTTAAGTGCTCCCACCTACCACCTGTCTCTTCTCTGGTCCTGGGGCTCCTTCCCACCCTCCCAAGCACCTGGAGTGCATGACAAATCTAGAAGTTTCAAGTGCATGCCCAAGATAACCATCCCCCCAAAGCTCCTTAACTTTACCTTCTGTCCACAGTCTGTCGATCCCAGCAGATCTCCACCTAGATAACAAACATCCAGGAATCAACTTTGGCCCCTGCTGTTATTCCCTAAACAGCTCACCTCCTTAGCCTTGGGTGGTCCTACAAACCAAAGGCCCATGACTTGTTGACTGCTGAGAAAGGAGGCTCTTGTCTCTTCCTCACTGGAATATGCTGTTACTTTGAAAATCAATCTGGCCATGTAAAAAATCAGATTAAAAACACATGTGAGCTGGCATGCAGATGCTGATCCCAGGGAGCAGACAATGGAAGGACTCTCACTATGGTCTCCTGGGGGCTCTTGACTCATGCCTCTCCTCAGCTCTCTGATCTCTGTCCTCCTCATAGTCGTTATTACCTTTGTCTCTTCCGATTTTTCAGGAAAGAATTGATGAGCTGACCTGAGATTCAGAGAATCAGATGCTCCTGACTGAATTCCCTCAGGTCTCCTATTGTTGCCTGCCGGCTCGAGACCCTGCTTGGGGACCAGCATTCTGAGCCCTTCCTTTGACAAAGCCCCCTACTCATCAGTAAGCAGAGGACTACGGCCACTCCTTATCATCTATAAAGGGCTGGAATGTCAGGTTCCCAAAGCAGGTCCCGAAGGAGCAGTGCTGATGGCAAAGGCTTGACCCCAACCCAACCAGAGCTGGGTTTTGCCATGAAACAGAAACCTAACGCATTTCTCAGAAGCCTTACAGGCTAGGCAAACACTGCTCACCGCCCGGTCAGGACCACATCTGTCTTAGGAGTTCCCATTCTAACCACCTGGCTGTTCCAGCTTCTGAGATCGCCCACCCGTCATCTAACCCTGTAAAACCTAACCAGCATTGGCAGCTATTGCTGCCCTCCACTGTCGAAGGCAGCCAGACAGCTTGCTTTATTAAACTGTGCTCTCCACATGGTGGCTCTGTTTGGTGCTTTTCTGCCATGCCTATCTACAGTAGTATGACGCATCCAAGAGTTTACCATAACTGTCTAGCAAAGGACCTTCAAGAAAAGGATACTGTCACAGTATCTGCTAAAGATGTCAAAATAATGATTCTAAGGGAAGCTGACGAAAGACAAGAGACTTCCGACAAATAATGACAGCAGGAAATGTAATTAAGAAAATGACTCATGAGGATGGAGCGACGACTCAGCAGTCAAGAGCACATACTGGTCTCCAAGAGGACCTAAGTTTGGTTCCCACTGCCTGGAACTCTAGCTCCAGGTGACCCAATTCCCTCTTCTGGTGTCCACAGTATTTGTACTCACATGCATGCACCAACACACACACACACACACACACACACACACACACACACACACACACACCATTAAAAATAATAAATTTAAAATCTTTTTTAAAAAAGAAACAATTATTCATGATATGAACATGAAACCATATGAAAAATTAGATATCACAAAAGGTACCAAACAGAAATTTGGAAAGCTAAGAAAATACAACAAATACATTATATAACGACAAACATCAAACACAGACTGGGTCAATCAAAAGGAAGATTTTTCTGAACTTTTTTTTAATGAAGAGAGTCTTACCTATGTTGCTCAGGCTGCCTGAGATGTTGCACACAGTCTTCCTTTCTCAGCTTTTCCAACTGCTGAAAATAGAGGCATATACCACTATGCCTGCTGTACAAATGTTTTTCTACATACCCCAGGCCAGAAGAAATTAAGTCTACCATCAAGACTTACAGGATGATTTAAATGATAAGTATTTGAATTCACAGAGTCCCAGAACGCAAGGAATAGGAAAGAACTAAAAAGGAAAAAAAAAATCTACTGAAGAAAACAGTAACAGAAAAATGTCCTTAATCTCAGAAAAATATAGTATCCAGGTGTAAGAGCTCCAAGAACATCAGAGACAAGCTAAAGTGCTCACGATGATGTATTATGTTTAAACTGATAGAAGTACACAGCAGCAGAGCTAGAATTCTAAACTCAGCATGAGAAAAGTACCAAGTCTCATTTAGGAGTGTGTCAGGAAACTTATAGCAGTTATATAATAGGAAATCTTACAGGCTACACAAGAATAGATTGATCTATTTAAAATGCTAAAAAGAAACAAAATGTGAGGAACAACTGTTAGAATTCTCCCCTCACTCTAGCTGCATGACCGCACATGCGCAATTCAGGAGTTACGCAAAGGATCTTACATCTTACGTCACAGTGTGCGCTGGTGATCACGTATGCTCAGCGCATGCGTGGTCATGAAGTCAGCACGTGTGGTGTAGCTCTGTAGGCCCACCTGCACCTTAAAGAGCTGTGACTCAGATCTCTCTCTTTCTCTCTCTCTCTCTCTCTCTCAATGCCCTGTTCTGCTCTCTCTCCCTCCTACCATCTTCCCCCTCTCTCCACACATGCTCCTTCCCAGGCCTGGTTCTTCTCCCTACACCTCTTCCTCCCAATAAAGTTCTCTGCTACTAGGGAGCCTTGGCTCATGACTCATGATCGTTTCACATGGTAACCAGTGCCGCCACCAACGCTGTTTATCATTCATTTCAACAACAATTAAAAAGCTGCCAACCAAGTATACTATACCCTGCACAGCTATCCTTCAGAACTGACAATAATAACTAAATAGTAAATAAGTAAAGATTTTGCAAGAAAAGCAAAGCCAAGAAAATCCATCATCCCTAGACTTGCCTTGGAAGAAATGTTTAAGAGGCTCCTTCTCTGGATGTAAAAGAATAAACACATAAAACTCAACAGTAAAACAAATACTCATAGATAAGAGAATCAAATTCCCTGAGTGTAGAAAAATCACCAAATTATCGATGGGAAAGATAGTTTAGTGAGGACACACACTGCACAAGCATAAAGACTTGAGTTCAAATCCCCATCACTCATAGAAATCCTGCATGCACTTAAATCTGTATGTGGTATATATTATGTATCAAATAAAGCTTGCCTGAGGATCAGAGGACAGAGCAAGCCACTAGATTAAACATAGAGGCCAGGCAGTGGTGGCACACACTTTAATCCTAGCACTTGGGAAGCAGAGAGCTGTCTGGATCTCTGTGAGTTCAAAGCCACTCTAGATTACATGAGATGGATTCAGTCTAGGAAAGAAACAGAGCCAGACAATGGTGGCACACACCTTTAATCTCAGTACTTGGGAGTCACACACCTTTAATCCTAGCACTAGGAAGGAAGTGAAATAGCTGGGTGGAGAAAGGTATATAAGGCTTGAGGAGACAGGAACTAAACCCTTTTCAGCTGAGGACCCCTTTTTGGCTGAAGCCTTTTAGGCTGGAGCCCTTTTAGTTTAGTTAGAGCTTTTTCAGCAGAGGCTTTCAAACTGAGGATTCATGGAGTTGGCAAGGTGAGACATGGCAGTGGCTTGTTCCTTTGTCTCTCTGATCTTTCAGCATTTACACCAATATCTGGCTCCAGGTTTTTTATTAAAAGACCTATTAGATTTTGTGTTACAGCTTCTGTGTGATAACTTGGGAAGCGGCTGCCGGGTATTTGTGAATTGTTGGTGGAACAGAAACTTCTGCCTACATCTGTAACCAGCCCTGTCAGAGGTAGAGGCAGGAAGATCACCTGAGCTAAAATTTTAACCAGTTTAGCTCCAAGTTCAGTGGAAAACCCTGTCTCAAAAGAAAAAAGTAGACTATGATATGGTAGAACACTTCATGTGTCTTCTGCATGCTCACATACATAGATTTTTTTTAAAAAAAATCAAACCACAAGATACATAACACATAAAAAGTGAAAAAATTATATTCAAAATGTTGTGGCCATGTGGCAAGACACCCCCCCCCCCAGCAAGACCACCACAGAGTCAATATCGGATGCAAAACACACAGGAGTTTATTGATAACAAGCAAGCCCAGGCTTGGTCCTCCTCCAACACTCAACACAGTGGGTCGGGTGGAGGAGGACGACCCTGAGCTCTCAGGGTGAGGGGTTTTTAAAGGGAAAACCCGCAGACAGGGTGGAACAAGCCTTTGCATCATATGATTGGTTGAGGGTATGGAACCTTTGAATTTCTTGGTTGGGGGTTACAGTTATCATCTTGGGGGTGGACAAGTCCCAGGCTTTGTCCTTGAGCTGCCATGGGGGCTGGCTGGCCTAGCATGTACTGACTGTTGGGGCTAAGTGGCCCAGGCTCTGTCCTTGAGCTGCCATGCAGGCTGGCTGGCCTCACATGTTCACATTGACGTACACATACACGTAGCTCTAAATTGGTGAGGGGTCCCAGACAGTAAACAACTGAACCTTGAGCAGTCAGAGTACATGCAGAAAGGGAGCTACTGCAAGGACTAAGTCATGGCCCTCTCAGAAACTGCTTGCTTAAGTCTCAGGAAACTGAAATTGAGGCATGATCTCTGAGAGAAGACTGAGCAGCCTATTATGGCATCTGATTGGTTCTTTCAAAAACAATAAGAAGAAAGTTTTTAAATGACAGGAATACATCTTTACACATCAATATTAACATCTAGTATAAGTAGATTAATTCCCCCAATGAAAAGATATAGACTGGATAACAATGAAAAACAAGACTCAGTGAGATGCAGCTTACAAGAAACCCATATGATGGCACACAGAATGAAGAGAAGAAACAGCAAAAAATATCCCAGGCTAATAGAAACTAAAAATAAGTCACAGTACATATATTCTACAGCAAATGAAATAGAGTTTAAGACAAAAACTGTACAAAGAAGCAAAGGTCACTGTGTAATGATCAAGGCATCAATTCAACAAGAAAATATCATGATCACAACTTTTTTTGCCCCAACTATTGGGTTACTTACTGGACTAGTAAATCAAATGCTATTAAATACAGACATGTGCTCCAAAACAGTAAAAATGGGATTTTACACACTACTTTCATCAAGGGAAAGATCATCATGGCAGTAAAAATAAACAAAGAAACATCAAACTTAAGCTATAAATCAAACGAGGTGAATCTACTTAAGATTTACAGAACATTACCTCCAATGGCTGCAAAGTTCACATTCTTCTTCTCACTACATAGAATATTCTTCATCATAGACCATATGTTGGGCCACAAAAGAAATCTCAACAACTGCAAAAATTTGAAATCACATCATTTAACTTCTGTGACAAAAATGGAATAAAAGGAGAAATCAGTAAGAGGGATGACACAAATATGCAGAAATAGAACACAATTCTATGGAACAAACCGAAGGTCCTTGGGAAACCAGAGGAGAATTTAAAATGTCTTACATAGCAATGAGAACAGTAGATTAATTACATTAACATTGGGGGAATTAATCTACAAAACAAGATATCCAGCACAAAAAGTTCTGCAGGGAGTTCATAATAATGAATACTTGTATCTCCTGAGAAAGGCAAATAGAAATATCACATGAGCCATGTTTGTGGTTTTAACTTGTTGGCAGCTACATTAAAGAGAATAACAGGGAAAATTAATTTAATAGCAAAGTTTACTTAACCATACACAGCCAAAATTTTATCATTTCAACCACAGTAAAGAATTAAAAAGCTTCTGTAACTTCTTTTCTTCTGTGGTCACTTAGATCTGGTGGATAGTTTCATTTCTTCAGCTCACCTTAGTTCAGATGGTCCACACTGCTAGTGTTTTGTGCCCACATACCCACTTCACTGTCATGCTGAATCCTTGTCCACACTGCTAGTGTTTTGTACCCACATACCCTATTCATTGTTAGCCTGAATCCTTGATCTTTTTATCTCAACTACAGTATCTTCACACCTTTTTAAACTTTTTAAACAATTATTGTTGAACTAGCTCAAAATTCACCACTACCTAAATGCCTACCGATAGATGAATGGGTTAACTAAAATATTGCATATACTCACAACAGAATACTATTGAACCTGGAAAAGGAATGAAATCCTGTCCCAAGTTATAAAGTAAATTTATAAGATTACATTACTAGATTAAATTTATAATGTATTTACAAAATAAATCTTGGAGACATTGTGTTCAATGAAATAAGACAGACAAAATAATCAAATAAATAGATTCTGTATAATTGCACTTAACAAGGAACCTAGGGTAATTAAAGTCATAGAGACACAGAGACAACAAGTAAGAGTGGTGGGTGCCAGGGTCTTAAAAGGGAGAAATGGGAGATTATTTTTAATAGGTTCAGAGTTTCCGTTTGGGGTGATGACAAAGTTTCAGAGATGTCTGGTGATGATGGCCATACAGTAACGTGAGTGTGCTTACTAATGCTGACTACACACTTGAAAACAATCATCATGGCCAATTCTATGTCACAGATATTTTACTAAAGTGAAAAAGGCAGAAGTGCAGAGCTATGATCCTTGTGTTAGCATGCAGCCTTTTAGCTTTGAATTCTTGCCCCTCACCTTGGAAAGATTAGTTTCTCCATACTGTTTCAAGATTAGAGCACAGGCGGCATCATTATACTATTAATTATAAAATTACACCTTATTTTCTGTATGGTTGAGCACTAGGTGGTTTATTCAACAATTAGTGGGTTGACTTTCACTTGCAATTAGAAATGCTGTACCAATCTGCGACCTGCAGAAAGGGTGACTGAATGGTAGGTTTCTGTTATGGATGTGGGAGTGCTTAAGAAGCAGAGAAACAATTCAACTCAGCACAAGAATGGTTATTTAAGAAGGAGGACACATGAAGCCCTAGTTTTCTTTGAGGCATAAAAATACTTTATTAATTGTAAATGAGCAAAAGGAACTGCCAGTCTTCCCAGTGATCCCCTTCATTGTTGTACTTAGCCTGCCAAGATGTGTGGGCATTAGAAGAAAGAAAGGAGTAGGTTTGTTTTTTTCTTTTTAAGTTAAAAGTAAGTTAATTACCACATAGTTACTGAGATTAAGGATAATCTAATATTAAAACTAAAAGCTAGCCCTCTTTTCTTTTTTCACTTGTTTGCTTTGGTTTTTTTTTTTTTTTTGGCACAAGTTCTCACTAGGTAGTCCAGATTGTCCTGCATCTTAACAATCCTTCTGCCTCAACCTCCCAAGGACTGAGATTATAGGCAGGCACCATCATCACTGGCTCTGAGAGGGAAATTTTATGTAGTTCCTATGACTTCAGCTTCCCTGCTCATCAAAATAATGTGGAAATGGCCCATCTAAAGAAATTTAATACATGGAGTATACATTCCAGTGTGTTGCAATCAGCAACACACTGGAATGTTTACTCCATGTATTAAATGAAGGTCAGGTGACACATGAAACACCATCTTTACACGCCGACTTCTGCTTCACAGTGTTCATGCTCTCTGTACATGATTTACCAATGCTTCCTACCTGTGCCTAGCACATAATGGAAATTCAACAGTCGTTTTGAAAGAATTGGTATAAACCAGCTTTGTTCACAAAGCAACATAAATGGTGTCTCACCACTATCACCAAATTCCTAAAAGAAATGATTTACAGGAGGAATTATTTTTTTGGGCTTTATTACTTTTAGTGGGTTCTGTCTATGGTTACCTGAATGTCTGTGTTTCTGGGCCAGTAGAAGTCAGAATATTGTATCTAAAATATGAGGACAAGAAACAAAGAATGGAGAGCATACAGGAAGAGACCAGGGCAGACATACCCACAAGAAAATGTCTTTAGAGATCTACTTCCTCCAAGACCCCACCTCCTAGTTTTCACTGTGTCCTAATAACATCATCTATTATTGATCCACTAAGAGATTCATTCCTTGAGTAGGTCAGAACCCTTAGGATTCAATACTCTCTATAAATATTATCATAATCACACCCAGATACAATTCACTAATCCCCTGGGTGTTTGTTAAGTCGATGAGGTTAAGAATCAAAATTAATCAAGGAGTCCCTGCTTTGAGCA
>CABHPQ010180836.1:0-21415 GCA_902168405.1 Peromyscus aztecus
ATTAAACTGAAACTTGCTTTCTGCCCATACAGGTTGGCCCCTCTCTAGCCTTTGAGAAATTATTTTTAGTTTTTGTGTATCTGTGTTTTTGCCTGCATATGTGTATGTATACCACATCTGTGCCTATGGAGGCCAGAAGAGGCACCAGATACTCTGGAATTGGAGTCCTGAATTGTGAACCACCATGCTGGGAACCAAATCTAGGTTGCCTGAAAGAGCAGCAAGTGCTTTTAACCATGGAGCTATCTCTCCAGTTCCCTTCCATTCCCTCCCCTCCTCTTCCGTTCCTACTCTTTTATAGAAATGAAAGTATACAATATGGGCCCTCTGTGTATTGGTTTTTTTTTTTTCACTTAGCATAACGTTTTTGAGATTCACCCCTTCATTAGTATTCCATTCTCTTGTATGGCAGAAGAATCACATTCCGTTGTATGATATGTCAAAGATTTTAATCTGTTCATTGGTTCATTTACACTGTGATTGCCTCCTGTTTGGGGAATAATATTGTAGTCTGTATTTGTGCTTACATCTCTGCGGGTGGACAATCTGTGTTTTCATTTCTTTGGGATATGTACCTAGGACTGGAATCGCTAGTTATAGAGCAATTCTGTGTTTAATAAAAAAAAAAAAACCCTCAAAACTTTGGGAAACCATTTTTCACAGCAGTTTCACCCACCATTCCACCAGAATGCCACTGAGGGTTTCAGTTTCTCCCCATTCTTGCGATGCCCCCTCACCCATCTTGTCTGGGAAGTGAGGTGGTCTTGTGGATTTGATTTGCATTTCCCCAGTATGCAACTGGGTCCTCTCCCCCAACTCACTTAGTCCTCAGTCTCTGCTTTATCCACACATCAAAGGAACCCTAATCTGGGGGGAAGAAGTTGTTCATTGTTCCCTCCTGACCAAAGGGAGAGACTGTAGATGAATTTCTAAACAGTCTTATTAAATAAGAAACACAGAGCCAAATACAGAGGAAATAGCCAAAGAGATCAGAGCAATAGCCATGACTAGCTTTAGCTTACCATCAGCAGTAGCTTCCCCAGAGAGAGCTTCTTCCTGTCTGACATGTCTTTTTAATTGCCTTTCTGTTCTGCCGTCTCATTGGCTGTAAACCCAACCACATGACTTCCTCATCACTGCCTGTCTACACAGACCTACAGGTCTCTATGGTTGGTCTGGGATTAAAAGCCCATGTCACCATGCTTGGCTGTGTCCTTGACCACACAGAGACTCTGCTTGCCATGTGATTGGATTAAAGGCATGTGCTACCACCACTGGACTTCTGTTTAATGGCTATTTGACCTCTGATCTCCAGGCAATTTTATTTATTAACATACAAATAAAATATCACATTTCATCACAAATAAAGTATCCCCACAAGAGACGCTTGCTCAGGTTCACAGTGTGATCATTATGTTTAATGTAAGGGGGCAGGAGAGTGTGTCTAGATGATACAAAACACCATGGCCCAAACAGACTTACAAAGGCAGAGAAGATGGCATAGAAATTCGGACCCAGCTCATTTAAGATACAACAGTAAAAAAAGAAACAAACAACAACAACAACAACAACAACAAAACCGTGTTCTAGTATCCCTACCCTTGCCTAAACTCTCCAGTGGTTTGAATCGTACCAGATCCTGTATGTGCTAGGATTTTCCTATGTGTATCTACTTATGATAAAGTTTACTTTGTAAATCAGACATAGTAAGTAATTGACAACAATATCTAATAACAGAAATAGTTCTGATACCAGGAAACTATGTCATGTGGACACAGTTCCCCATCTCTCTAGGATTATCTTCATATATAGTACTTGCCCTGTTCCCCATCTTGGGAGAACACAAGATGAGAGGAAGCTTATGTGATGTGATGGAGGGAGGTGAATGATGTGTGCACTCTGACACGGTATTAGACGACTATAGAGGGGTCACTGGAACAGAAGTACTGCGATACCAGGACAGCTGATCTGAAAACTGAGCTCCTAAGTGACTAATTGGGCAAGCAGTACCTATAGCAAGAACGAGTGAAGGGATCGTGCAGGTCCTGGGCAGGATACAGCCAGATGGTAGGCCATCCCACCATGCCACTCAGAACAGCACACAACTTAAAGCCTGTGAATTATTGATTTCTGGAATTTTCTATTCATTATTTTCAGACTGAAGTTGACTACTGGTAGTCATGGGAAGCATGGGAACTATGGGAGGCAACATCTCAGGTAAGGAGGACTCCTACAGTATCCAATAGATGATGCAGAAGCATCACATCATGATGTTGACTTCCTCCTTCCATCCCTTCCTGATGTGCAGCCAGCTCTGGTTGGCTTGGGTGTGGTTCCTCATCATGGTTATGGCAAAATCAGCACTGAGTCTATGGCTATCCTGGGTAATTGTACTTCACAGAACAATTGCATTTCGTTATTTTGCAGGCAAAATGTCAATTTTAGTTCTAGAGGACAAGTAACATTTTTTTAAAATCTTTGAGTCCTTAGTGCTTGGATTATAGATAAATGTTTGTTGGAAGTCCCTAATGCATGCATGCATTCATCTACTTATGCATGTGTAAACACATCATCCGTAAATCCTACCACCTGTACATCTAATCTATCCATCTCTCTATTCATTCATCCAGACAAGTATTTAACCATCCATCCATCCATCCATCCATCCATCCATCCATCCATCCACACACACATATATCCATGCAGTATTTAACCATCCTTCCATTATCATGTGTCTTGTTTGGAAGCTGGAATGTGAGGCCAGGTACAAGGCCATAGCATTCATGTGCTTGACCACTACTATGCCATGGGCCCTGTCTATGTGAATTTTGCATGAGCTGATTTTTTATGCTCCAGACTGGCTGGCACAGAATTTATTCATAAGGTCCATCGTGCTTGGTGTGAGCCTAGGATATCTGATTTGGTCACAAGCTAGCCAGACTACCAGAGTAAAGATAAGAAATACTTTGGAGACCCACTAGGTTGTTTTCATCCTGTGTGGCCCATTACTTTATTCCCTTGAACCTAGATCTCTCCTTCAGCCTTCTTGCTACTCTCCTCCTAAGAGACTTTGTATCCATACCCATTGCTGCAGTATTGAACATCTGTGTGGCCTTAAGGGCTTCTGGGAGTCAAGCACCAGGACCCCAGGGGAGGTGAAGCATGCTGCAATAGTTTAGATGTCATTGGTCTTGTAAGAGTTGGGTGGTGGTGGTGCACGCCTTTAATCCCAGCACTTGGGAGGCAGAGGCAGGTGGATCTTTGTAAGTTCAAGATGGCCAGCCTGGTCAACAGAGTGAGTTCCAGGACAGCCAGGCTGTTACATAGAGAAAACCTTGTCTTGAAAAATTAAAAAACTAAAACAACAACAACAGCAAAACAAACAAACAAACAAACAAGATACAAAATAAGAAGTAAGGCCTAGAGGGAACTCACTGATGTCCCGCCCCCCATTTCCTGTCCTTCAGTGATATTATTCATTCTCCAGTGGGCCACTGCCATTGAGATGACATCCACTGTGAGGGTTTCATGGTGCTATGCCCTTGAACCCTCAGAACTGTAAGCTAAATTAGCTTTTTTTCTTTTTAAATAAAGCAACCATCCCAGGTATATTGCAATAGTAGCAGAAAATTTACTGTTATGTAAGCCTTTAGTATAAGCTCCTAGACCACTAAAGCTCTCAACTAAGCTGCAAAAAGAAGGAGTTGGTCTAACTTATTTTATCACCTCAGCTAGGGAGGCATGTGCAGTGGATCTCCAGGATGTATTCGCTGAGTGAAAAGTAGATCCCATCTAGTCCCTTCATTTACCAAAAAAAAGGCTAACTTTTTGATTTTTAATAATGTGTATGTTTGTGTGGTGGTTTGAATAAAAATGGCTCTCGTAGGCCCATAGGGAGTGGGTCTATTAGGAGGTGTGGCCTTGTTGGAGTAGGTGTGGCCGTGTTGGAGAAAGTGTGTCACTAGGGGGTGGGCTTCGAGGTTTCAGAAGCTCAAGCCAGGCCCAGTGGCTTACTGTGTCTTCCTGCTGGCTGTGGATCCAGATGTAGAACTCTCAGCTACCTCTCCAACACCATGTCTGCCTGCTTGTTACCATGCTTCCTACCATGACAAAAATGGACTAAACCTCTGAAACTGTAAGCCAGTCCCAATTAAACATTTTCCTTTATAAGAGTTGTGGTGGTCATGGTGTCTCTTCACAGCAATAAAACCCTAACTAATACAGTTTGTGTGTCTGTTTGTGGGTGTATGTCCATGGAAGTGCAGGTGCTGGTAGAGACCAGAAGAGGGTGTTTGATTCCCTGGTGCTGAAGTTCTAGGTAGTTGTATGGGTGCTAGGGTCTGAACTCAAGTCTGTAAGAGCAGTACACACTCTTAACCACAAAGTCATCTTTCCAGTCCCCAGTCCTCAAATTTTACAGCGAGGGACCAATAAGGCTCAGCAAAGGGAAATAACTTGGTCTAAGCTGTAGTAGGAAGGCTTCTCTGGTCCCGCCAGACCCCCACAGTCCCATGGTCCACTTATAATCATTCAGAAGCTTATATTAATTATAACTCCTTGGCCATTAGCTCAGGTTTATTACTGACTAGCTCTTACACTTAAATCAACCCATAATTCTTATCTATGTTTAGCCACGTGGCTTGGTACCTTTTCTCAATTCTGCCTTGTCATCTTGCTTCCTCTGTGTCTGGCCAGCGACTCCCAAGTCTGCTCTTCCTCTTCCCAGCATTCCTTTAGTCTGTTTGCCCTGCCTATACTTCCTGCCTGGCTACTGGCCAATTAGTGTTTTATTAAACCAGTGTACAAAAGCAGTATCCCACAGCACTAAGCTATTATTTGTGGCTAACAAATATGAGAACCAGACAACCAGACTAGGCCTCTGCTGTGAACTTTAGAGGTGGGGTTCTTTCTGTGGCACCAGGTGGCAGGCGTCCATGGGATGCCTCTCCTGGGGTGGAGAGCCACCAAATCCCTGCCCTCCCCTGGCTCTGAGCTCCAGGCACATCTGCTAATTATTAACCCAAAACAGATAGCCGAGAGGCAGGGAGGAGCCCACTAACCTTTGCAGTGTGAAATGCTTTCATGGGAGGAGAGGAAGCCCGGAAGGGGATGGTGACAATAATAGTAAGGCTTATGATTTATTGAAGACCATCAACTAGCCAGACACTGCAAGCCAACCTCTTTACATTTGCTAGTTATGATCATTCAGCTCTCTTAAGATATATTAGTCACCGTGATCAGATGGTTCTGGATGCTACTTTAACCAACCAAAGCAATAATAGATAAAGAAAGAAAGAAAGAAAGAAAGAAACAAACAAACAAACAAACAAACAAACAAACAAACAAACAAAAGCTTTCTATACACAATGAAACAAAGCTGTGGGATGGGCCAGACACCTTAGACTGTAATATTTGTCCTCAGCTTTTCTACCTGGGACACAAATTCGCAGCACAGCCAAGATGGCTCACCATTCACTGGAAACGTGTGCTCTCTTTTACGTTGCATGGAATCATCCTGGGAGAGGCTGCCAGCGGGGGACTGCATTAGAGGGGGCGTGGCCACGTGCCTACATCCTAGCCAAGGGCCTGTGAGCAGAGATAATAAACACCACTGCCACTCCTGGCTCACTGGGACTTCCCATCACCTCTCCTCCATGGTGCCCAGGGAACAGCTGCTTGAGCTCGATCTCTGATGTAGGGATGAGAACGGTCTTGTTTCAGAACCTTCATTCAACCTACTGCACCTGAGCCTTACACATTTTAGGCCCTTTTATTTAGTAATTAAAACATAGCTTATTTGAATTTATATTCTGTATATTTCTTATTTTTATGTGTATATATGTGTCCTTGCACAGGTTTATGTACGCCATGAGAATGCCCACAGAAGCCAGAAGAGAGCATCAGATCTCTGAAAACTGGAGTTACAGGCAGTTGTGAGCAGCTAGGTAGTTTATCATGCCCAGAAACATAAATGCTATAAAAAAGAAAAGTCAAGAAAATGTCTCTCTGTGGGTGCTGGCAACTCAACTAGGGTCTTCTGCAAGAGCAGTAAGCCATGCTACCTACTCTTAACCACTGAGCCTTCTCTCCAGTTCCACTGAACTTATATTCTAGATATATTTAGTATTTGTTTTAGACACTTCCTATATTATTACTTTTACCTGTCAGATAACTTTTTAAAACATGATAAATATTTCAGTGATTTGTGTTTTTTATGTTATATTTTGAGAGAACCACTATCTGAAGATTATTTTGAAAAAGCATTATGTGGGACTTTTTTTTTTTTTTTCATGGTGCTAGCTATTGACAAACCCAGAGCTTTGAGCATACTAGGCAAGAACTCTAGCACTGAGCTGCATCCCCAGCCCCTCCCTCTAGATAGTTTGTTCGTGTGTGTGTGTGTGTGTGTGTGTGTGTGTGTGTGTGTGTGTGTATACTACGTACGTTCATGCTACATGTGTGTGGGTACTCATCAAGGCCAGAAGAAGGCATCAGATCCCTTGGAGCCAGAGTGATGGAGCCACCAGACTCAGGTACTGGGAACCAAATTTAGGTCTTCTGCAAGAGTTGGAACCACTCTTAATTACCTAGCGATTTTCCAGCCCCAAGAACTTAAAAAATATGGTTTGTACTTAAAAATTTTAGTCCATCTGGAATTTATTTTGATGTAACTTGTAAAGTGCGCTTTCAACTTAGTCCCTCTTACCACTCACTATTCCAATTGCACTTATTGCATGACCTTTAAAAAAATTACTAGTTTGAGACACACCTTTATAGCAGATAAATTTCAATATGTATCTAGGCTTACCTCTGAGTTCTATTCTGCTCCATGACTGTTGGTCTATCATGCACCAAACTGCTTTAATTATTGTAGGTTTAGGACAAATACATTAGAAAATTGGGAAGGATCCCACTCTTCTTTTTCTCCATAATCTTCCAAGCTATTTTCATATATTTGGGTTTTTTCCCCCGATAAACTACAGAATAAATTTGTTCAGTCAAAAGAAATTGTACTGATACTTTGGTCAGAATTTCTTTGACTGAGAACTTAAAATTTCTACAACACTGAGACTTTTTAATCTGGGAGCATGTATCTTTTAACTTATTTAAACATTATTCAAATTTCTAAGCAGAGGCTTAACATTGTTTTCTTTTTAGAGAGATCTTCCTCTGTACTTGTAAATTTATTCTTAGATTTTTTTTGAAATCCTTTTTATTCTTACTACAAATGACCCCCCCCCCCCCAGGATGTTCTCTTAATCCTCTGTGGTTCGTATAAGAAGCTTCAAATGAATTTTTCTTTTGCTTCTAAGGTTTTTGGTCATATAATCAAATCATTTGCAAATCAGACTAAATTTGCTTCCTCTCTTTTAATACACTTACCTCTCATTTTTCCTTGTCTAATTGTGTTGGCTTGTGCTTCCAGAACTGTGTTGGCAGTGATGCTGGTTGCTATCAAGCCTTTTCAGTGAAGGAGGGAAGTGTGCTACAGGAGGCCTCTGGGGAAAGGCAGTGACCTAGCCAGAAAGGTCTTCCCTGGGAGCTGGAGAGATGGCTCAACAGTTAAGAGCACTTGTAGAGGACCTGGGTTGGGTTGCCAGAACCCACAAGATGGATCATAATCACCTGTAACTCTAGTTCCAGGGGATCTGACACCCTCTTCTGGCCTCCATAGGCATTGCATGTATGTGATGTATGACTAGCCATTCTGGCTAGTGATGACTAGGTACACACACATAAAATAAACACACAAATTAATCTTTTTAAAGAATTTAGTTATTTATATATATATATATATATATATATATATATATATATGATTTTTGCCTGCATGTATGTATGAGCACCATGTATGTACAGTGCCAGCAGAAGCCAAGTTATCAGACCCCCTGGAACTGGCTTACATATAGTTGTGAACCACCATGTAAGTGCCAGGATTGAACCTGGGCCCTCCTGAAGAGCAGCCAGTGCTCTTAACCACTGAGCCATCTGTCAAGCAAACAAATATTGCTTTTAAAAAGATTTTCCCTGCACACTTACCCTGTCTTCCACATAGCCTGTGACCCTCACCTGCAGGTGTCCACCTGTGTCCTTAAGCGCTACATCCAAGAGTCCAACTGACTGCAGGTTGGAAATATTCTTAAAAAGTTGTATCTGTACTGAGCACAGATAGACATTTTCTTGACTTTTCTTTTTTATAGCACTTATGTTTCTGGGCACGATAAACTACCTAGACATGACTTCAAGCATATAGGTTCTGTGCATATGCACTACACCATGTTATAGGGAACTTCAACATTCAAGGTTCAATATCCACTTCCCTGATGAGGATGCTGTGAGCTCTTCCAAGGCAGAGCCCTGCCTCTCCCCCTGCTGTTTCCCTCAGCCTATGCTTGGCCTGTCCCATAGGACAGACATCCACTCACTGTCAGGTCAGTGAAAGGACATGCTCACAGAGCTCCTCGGACTACCTCATTTGGAAGGTGCTCTTCGCAATACCTGCCCATCATCTTTCACAGGGCTTCCTGTTAAAAATGTCTCCTGTTGGCTCAGGAGCCTCACCCTCTCATCCAAACTCCCGTGGATGGTGTTTCCCCATGGTCACTCTGCACATATGGAAGAGGAGATCCAGAGAGGTTAAGAGACTGGCTCGGCTAAGAACGGCACAGGTGGCTTCCAGTTCTTTCCACTGGGCTGGGCCGCTTTTTAAGTGACTGTGCATTAGAGAGCAGCAGCTGTGAAGATTTTCTTCTTTGATAACTGACCATGACTTTCTTCAGAGCTCCTGGCTGAGAGGCAAGAAGGGAGTGAACAAGAGATGCCTTGCCTCCGGAAGGTGCTCTTGACTTAGTCCTTGCCCACAAAGGGTAGATTTGCATCAAAGCTGGCAAGACAGGGAGGGCTTTGGGTGACAAGGTGGTGGTGTGACCAAGACAGAACGTGCAGCTAGCAGCCTGGACTTTCCTTGATGTATTACCCACTCTGCAGGCCTCTACTGATGGTGCTGTGACCTCTGGAAACAGTGATATGGATTTGGTGACATTGTAGAGAGTGACTCAAACCTGGCGCACTGCTCACTGGGTACTTGGTGACCCTCCCTGCACACGCGGCACTGTTCTAGCCACATTGGGATGTTCCAGTCTGTCTCTCCAGGGATCCGTGTTCTCAACATAGAAATAGCAGCACCTTCTGTGTACCTGCCCCCGCCCCCCCCCACCATTTCAGTCACTCTCTAGATATGCCAAGAATTAGCTCTGAGGACCTTTAGAAATGGAGCCTCAGAGATGCATGGGATTACAAGGTCTCTCCTACTTAGCAATGTCAGGATCTGGGGTTCCAACCTAGGGACTCTGATGCCCATGCTCCCCATGGTATTCATGGTTAAATACAACAGAGAGCAAGTCCAGGGTGACATCCTAGATTCCAACAGGACAAAATGAGGGGTGCTACCTCCCAGGTTAACTGAAAACGTTGTTAGGAAAGGCACCAGGGAGGCGACTGGCTCACCAAGGAAAGGGTAAACAGTTCTGTCAGGCCGTAAGGAGAGAGGAGAGGGATTAACCCAGGCTTTGCATTAAGGCTAGCTTCTGAGTCAGCAACACCGAAGGCCGTGCTCCCTGAAGGGTGACCTTGGCAAATGATGATGCCAATGAAATTGAGCCTACGTGTCACCGACCACTCAGGGCCGGGCTGGATTCTGGTCTCACAGAGCTTTTCACTAACCAGTGTTTACCCTCTACTCTTATTCCACAGCCTTCTTCTTCCCTTAGACCCCTGTCAAGCTTGTGCCCCACCCCCACCCCTTGCGTGCCCTTGGGAGTATATGTGTGTGTCCTTAAATGCTCCTAGAGCCTGCCAAGCTGTCTGTGAAGAAGAGATCATTAATGTGGGCACCCAGCAGGAGGGTCCCGCAGCATCCCTGAAAACCTGCAGGTTCAAGAAGATATGGAGAGGGTCTTGCTGATGGCTTCAAGTTTCCTTGGTCCTAGTATAAGACTTTACCACATCACTAATTTCCTCTCAGGAGAGCTAAATGGAAGACCACCCTGAATCACAGCCCTTGCATGCTTTAAAGTCACTATCACACTGGAAAATCTTCCCGGGCCCCAGCTTTCTGAAGGGCTGGCTGCCTCCCATTCCCATCTCCATCAATAGCTCCTTAACACGAAATCCAATATCCTGGTGAATGTCGCTGTGAAACTGAACCTGATGTCCCCTGGCTGGCCCTAATCCCTGTCAATCTCTTGCTCAGAGCTGACCCAGCACTGACCCCCTGTGGCTAGATCTGAAAATGACTTGGCTGGAAAGCAGCAGTTCATACCTACCAAGGGATGAAAAGGTCTAAATGTGAAACTGCTGCCCTGGAGAATTTGGATCCTTTTAAACTAGGTGATAAGTGAGCGGCAAATACGCAGCCCCCCTCCCCCAGAAAAGGTGAAAAACCAGTCAGGGATCATCATGACAGGAGAGGGTCCTGCCAAACTGCAAGGTGAAGCTGCAAATTATAGAAGAAAAGTGTGGGCGTCAGCTTCCCTTAAGTCCCTGAGGTCAAGGGTACCAGGCACTCCCTGATCCTAGCCCTTCAATTTGTGTGTGCACTGACCCATGAAGGCACCACGTGTCAACTAGAGGTTGACATCAGGGTGTCTTCCTCTTCCATTACCAGGGTCTTTCACTGGACCAGGATCTCTTCTTTTCAGCTCGAGTTGCTGGTCAGTGACTCCCCCGCCCAGGGTCCATCTGTCTCCTTCCTCCAACAATGGGATCACACGCCTGGCTTTTTATGTGAGCACTGGGGTTCCGAACTCAGGTACTCATGTTTGTTCATCAGGCACTTCCTTTATCCACTGAGCCATCTCCCCAGCCACTATCCCAACTCTATCCCAAAGAAAAAGAATCCCACATCAGCATTCTGAAGCCCTAACGTACGTCCACACATGTGTGCACTTGTGTACACACACCCTGTACACACGAACCTACCTCTCATTTCCCCAGTCCACTTCCTTATGCTTCTGAGACAAATGATGACCCTGTGAGGAGTTTACCCAAAAGGACAGGGTTCTCACAGATGGGCCAGCCCTTGACCTGACCTTCAAAAGCACTGGAGTCGCTGCTGTCACCTCACACTCTGCTTGAGGAACCAAAAATAGTGCCGTCTCTTGTCACCCAAACAGTTTACATGATACCCAGGATCATCTCTAGCTCTCCACTGCTCTGCATTCTCCCCTCTTCCCTTTTGCGCTCTTGTGTTTTCTTCTCTCTTCTTTTTCTGCCTCCCTCCCTCGCCCCTCCCCTCTCCTCCCCTCCCCTCCCCTCGCCTCCCCTCCCTCTTCCATCACCCTCATCTTTTCCCGACTCTTCTCCCCTGTTTTCCCGTTGTATTAGTATTCTTGTTGTCGTGACCAAACACCAGACAAGAAGCAGTTTAAGGGCGGGAAGCTTTGCGTTGGCTCACAGTTCAGGGGACATGTCCCCTGCCGTGCTCACAGTGTGGCAGCCGGATCGCTCCCACGCCGGAGCGGAGCGAGAAGCAGAGAGATGAACGCTGCTGCTCCCCGGCGCCCCTCCTGATCCAGTCCATCGACTGGTGCCGTCCCCAGTCAGAGCCGGTCCGTCCTCCTTAGAAAACCCTCCCCGGAAACACCGTCACAGCCACGCGCAGAGGTGTGTCTCCCGGGTGACCATCACCACCCCACCCCTTCTCTCTTCGTCCTTTCTCCTCCTGCTACTCTCCCTCCCTCCTCTTCTCTCTCCTTCATCTTCTCCCCGCTCTTTATCTTCTCTGTCTTCTCGTTGTCTCCTTCTTCCTTCTTCATTCTCTTACCTTTTCTGTTGCCCAGGGCCCCCTCATTTGTCTAGGCTGCTTTCTCCTCAGGGTATGTAGAGCATTCGGAGGTGACCACCCCTCTTTTCTCCCACTGCTTTTCCTTTAGTTTCTTTCTTTTTTTTTCCCTGTGAGCACTGACCCCTTCTCTCTAAGGGGGAGTGTCTATAACCCTGAGGACTGGCTCTTCTCTGTTGTCCTCCTGGGATGCCGGGTCTAGGCTTGGAGCACACACAGGCCCTCAGGAAATACCAACAGGTTGCTGAGGATTTTTGTTTTAAGAGGTCATTTCCGGTTGAAGAAATAGAAATATAGAAATATAAACTATGGAAAAAAAAGAAATATAAGGAAAGTGAAGTAGAAAAAATGTAGTCAGGAGACATTGGGGTATGGTTTATAAGGTGTTGATAGAAGGCTCTGTTTGCATGTGCGTGTATGTGCATGTGTGTGTGTATGTATATGATATGGTGTGGTGTGTGTGTGTGTACATCTGTGTGTATTCTACGGTGTGCATATGAGTAGGGTGTGTGTCTGTGGTATATGTGTGGTGTATGTGTTTGAGGTGTGTTTGTGGTGTGTACATGTGTGTCTTAGAGGTACATATATGCTTTGGATCCAAGGCAAAATTAGGCTCGTTAAACTCTTTGCTGACCACCTGTGTGTGGGCATGTCTACACAGTCCTTAAATCATCCTCATTTGGAATGCCTTCTTCTTTGAACAGTGTAACAAGTAATGATGGGGCTGATGCTGGAATGCTAATGCATCTTGCAGACTGTAGTTAACATATGGCCTATATGTCTTATCTGAGTCCCATCTTCTTAATGACAAGCAATTCCCCCCAAATAATCACTCACCTCTCAACATCTCCACACGAGGGCTAATTGTGAAGAGCTCCTGCCTAGAAAGGCCACTTGGAGCAATTTGGGGACAATTATACGGACATGAGCAGCCACTGAGCACAGTTCCCTGGCCTTGAACACATGGTGAGATGTAGCATGGGGAATGAGGCGTGGAACAGGTCTTCAGGCTGCACCTGCCCATTGTCCATGTTACATAAAAATCCTGTGGCTACTGTGGATGGAGGGGAATGGGATGTGCAGAAATCTGAAGATGGTCAGACTCAGAGGGGTGACCAGGGCAGCCCTGGATGAAGCTGTCTTTGTTGTATACTTTGTGTGCTCAGCTTCGGCTCTCCTCCATGTCTTTGCTTGCTGCTCTGGCTCTCTCCACTTTGCTTTCCTTCCGACTCTTAAATTGAAGAATGCCAAAGCTTTGCCTCATTGTGTTTGTGATAGTGATGGAGTCTGGGATTGGTCCTTACATCGAAAGGCACAAGTAGAGACCCTCCAACATCCTTAATGTCTACCCAAAAGGCCAGCCAGGGTCCCTGCTAGGCTTGGCTGCACAAGGCCCTGACAGCAACCTGAGAAATTAATTGAACTTCTGTTGGACAATTCTCTGCCCGGGCAATTCTCCAGCCCCCTGTGGCTTTTGCATTTGTCTTGGAAAAGGACCAAACTGGAGTGGAGTTTGACCAAAATAGGTAGAACTGACTCGTAAGAGCCAACCAGGGCAGACACTGTGGTCCCCAAAAGGAAAAGAACAGGTGGGTAGGGAGAGAAATTGCAGAGCATCAATGAAGATCAACCTTGCTAAGAAGACTGCACAGCCACACTCTAGGAGGGGACAACTGGAAGTCATACACAATAGTTCTCAGGGAGATGAGCTTGGGTGTCCATCCATACACTACGAAGATGAATCCTTTCCCTCCCCAAGGTGGGCCACTTGGATCTCTCCCAGCAGGCAGAAACCAGGCCATAGAACCAGGATCTGTTCATGCCATCCGATATCTTATGTCCACCAAGCAGGAAGCATAGGGAGACAACGATTATCATTCTCTTCACCCCTGTGGGGTGGCCCTCTGAAAAGGAGACACCAGTGGCTCCGTACTTTTCTTTCTCGGTATTTTGCTTTGGGTATCAAAGAGGAGCCCTACCCCCATTCTTGAAATTGCTTCAGGGCTATACAGAAGGTATCAGCAGGCATGACATTTGCTCTAAGGTGGTCTGGGGGAGTAAAGAACAATGTAAGGATGAAGGGTAACTGGATGGAAAATTTCTCAATAGAAAGAAATGAATGCACACTTAGAAAATTCAATTCAACTGCAGTGATCATAGACTTAATTAGCTCTGAAAAGAAATATATATTTAAATTGGGGTCAATAGCAGGGATCTGCCAGCATACTAATCAGGGAAACGGTTAGGGTCAGCACGGTTAACTTCTATCATTTAGTAGATTTTGGTGAAGGTGCATGACTCCCTTATAGTGTTTGGGGTCTGCACAGGTCTGGAGAAGGAAGTGAAGTCATATTTACTGTCTTATCTCCTCAGTCTGTCATACACTGGCCCCTGCTCTGTCCTGTATAACCACCAAATTGCCACAGAAAATGAGCAGGAACCATTCTGTGCCAGGTTGGGACTTGGCCCCTGGACCATGGAGGCCTAGGTCTTCACATCACAGCGTGACTCGCCACCCACAGGTGCAGAAGGTCACTTTAAGTGGACGTTGTGACACCTCCTTCATTCCTACTTAGGTGTGTTTCTATGGAGTTGAACAAAACTCCTAGGGATTTTACCATAGAACCCGAACAGGCCCTGGCATCCCTTGGCCCAGAGACAACCCAACAATAGCCCAGTATGGTACCCATGAGCATCACTGTTCAGGACAGAAACCGAGGAACTCTTCTCCCGAGAGCCTCTGACCTAAGCACTTGCTCATTTCTCTTCCTGTCCCCTCAGTCAGGCCCCATCGATGCCTGCTTACACCTCACCCACATCCCATCCCATCTCCAGGGGAAAGGTGCTGCCGTCTCCCTACACCCCTCCTTTCCACCTGTCAAAATGCTTGATGAGGGTCTAGTAGTCAGGTCTCGCGAAGGATGATAGGATATTCAGATTGGAGAAGAGGAAACACCGGGATCTGGCTGGTGTGTGTAGAGCTGGACGAGCACATGGGGGTGGCAAGAGGTAGAATTAAAACCCACAGATGGGAACTGAAGGAGGGCAGTTTCTAGGTCAGCATAAAGACAAAAACAGCTCCAATGTTAGGAGCCAAGTGGCCTTCCAAGTGGCCGTCTCTGGAAAAAAAATCTGTCACCCCCAGCATCAGCACCACTGTTTTCATCACCTCAGCAGCATCTCTGAGCACCGGCTAAGCATCCCTCTAAGTGTGTTATCTTCACTGTCTCAATTAGTGTCCTGTCCACTTACTGACACCTGATTTTCTCTCCCAGGTCCCTTGTCCACACCCCCACCCCTATAGCTTGTGCATCTCAGGAGCTCGGGGAAAAGAGCCTTCACAAGGGGGTGAGGTCTGAGGAGAGGGCAGAGAGGGTGAGGACATGCATATGGAACTGCTGGGCTTAAAAGTTAAAGGATTTTCTGGTTGCAGAAATAAAGCTCCTATCTTCTATCTCCCATCTACTCATCTTTAGTCAAGGAAAAGGATAAAATAAATCATTTGGCCCCATGGTACCATCTGAAGCCCTTGACCCCACACACCATGAGCTATCCCACCACAAGTGCCCTTCCCAGCATCCTCTGCCAGCCCGCACGGAAATCTATATATAGAAGAGAGTCGTTCACAAGGTTATGTGAAACTGGTTTTCCCTTCCTCTTTCAGGAGAATGTTTCCCTCGAAGCCTGATCTCTCGTCCTTCAATGGAAGTCTTTGTTCTTATTAAATGACTTTCATGGTTCAGAGTGCAAGCTGGGGGCATTTGGGGAAGATCATCAGGAGGCTTTGTTCTCTTTTCGCTGTGCTATCTGAGAACAGGCCAGCACAAATCAGAGTGGATGAGGTGGGGGGGAGGGGTGGGGGCGGGGTGGAAAGCAGTACAGCGTTTCAGTTTGGGAAGGTGAAAACACTCAGGAAGTAGATGAGGATGATGGTTCAACAGCATTGCAAATAAACCCATTGCCGCGCACACACACACACACACACACACACACACACACACACACACGTTTAAAATGCTGAAGACAAAAAGAAAGAGAAGAAACAGCATTTGTTGGCATGAAGGGTAGTTTGAGGCGGCAACAGTGAAAACTCTTTAGATTGTTTTCTTAGACGGTACCTGATGGAGTGCCAAGAGTATTAGCTTGCCTATCTGTCTTGGATGAACACCAAGTCTGAAAGCAGCTTGGGAAATAAAGGGTTTACAAAATATTTGGCTTACAAAAGCCACTCATAGTTCATCATGAAAGGAAGCCAGGGCAGGCACGCAGGCAGGAACCTGGAGACAGGAACTGAAGCAGACGATAGAGGAGTGCTGCTTACTTGCTTGCTAAACCTACTTTCTTTTCTATCTCAGGGCCACTTGCCCCAGGCCATGGTGCCACTCTTAGTGATCTGGGGTCTCCCACAACAGTCATCAACAAAGAAAATGTCCCACAGACTTGCCTACAGGCAATCTGATAGAGGCAATCCCTAAGTTGGGATTCCCTTTTCCCATATAACTCTAGCTTTTCTCTTGCTGACAAGCAAGCAAGCAAACAAACACAAAAACAAAAACAAAAACAGCAAACATAACTAACCAGTACGGGGACCATCCCAAAGGAGAGTAGTCAGTGGTGTTGACCAGGGTCATAAACTCAGGAGCTTTGGCTTAATGGCTACTCTTCTGTAAATTTATTCATTTGCCTCTACATGTGCAAAATGCCAATGACATTGTAGCAATGTCAGGGGCAATAGAAGATTTGGAAAGACCCCAGGTGTTTATTTAGGGGAAGCTGTTAAAATGTGATAGTGCTATACCATGGAATACAATGTAACTATGTGTATGAGCAAGAGGAAGGGAGGGAGGGAGAGAGAGGGAGGGAGAAAGAGAGAGAAAGAGATCCTGTATATTAATCTTCAAAAGTCTCCAGTAGGACTGTCCATAGTAAGAGTTATACAGTGAAAAACAGCCAAGAGCAAAATAGTATCAGCAGAACGTGACCTTTGTGTGAGAAAAGGGGACACAATGAGTGTGTACATTTGCAGAAAGAAACACAGGATGTGCAAAGAGTTAAGGCAAACAGTCTTGGAAGAGCAATCTGGAGGAGAAGGTATATGAAGGCAGAAGTGTGAGGAGCTCCACTCTCATTGCATAATCACGTATATAGAATTTCTGGAAAAAAATGGGTAGAATAGCCTCCTTTAAATTTGTTTTTGAGTACACAATCCAATTACATTTCCTCCCTCCAAACCCTCCCACATATCATCCTCCCGAACTCTCTCTCAAATTCATGGCCTCTTTTCTTACCAATTGTTATTGCATGCATATATATATGTATATATATGTATGTATGTATGTATATATGTATATATATATATATATGTATGTATATACACGTACATTCTTAAATGTAACCTGCCCGGTGTGTGCTATGTTACTTGTGTGTATGGTCTCAAGGCTGACTATTTGGCACTGGATAGCCATGTGCTCTTTGCTGGGAAGGACCACCTGTTCCACTCCCAGCTTTCCTCGGTTGCCCACAGTTCTTCCTGTAGAGTGGCGGCCTTGTGGGCTTTTCCCCACCCAGTTTGGCATGTCCCTTTGGGTTCCTTGTTTGGCTCACATATGGGCTGCCAGGTTGGTAAGACATCACGAGTGCAGCTTCTGATGTTACTAGGACACCCAATTTCACAGCAAACTAGGGAGTTTGCTCTGAGTTTCTCTCTGGCGCTTACAGTCTTTCCGTCCTCTCTTCCACGGTGTTTCCTGAGCCTTAGGTGTGGAAGTGTTTTGTAGCTGTATCCATTGGGACTGGGCTTCACAACTTTGTATTTGATTTGTTGTGATTTTCTGTCCTGGTCTCTATCTGTTGCAAAGAGAAGTTTCCCTGATGAGGGGTGCAGACCACACTCATTGTGGTATAAGGGCAAATGCTTATAGATTGTTGTTAGGGATTATGCTGGTTTCGTAAATTAGTGGTTGTAGATTCCCCTCCAGTAACCACGATTTAACTAGCACTGAGTAGTTAGCTAGGTTTCCAGTACCAGGCATGGTTTTTCTCTTGTTGAGTGGGTCTTAAGTCCAATCAGAGAGCTGTTGGTTACAGCCAAGGTGTGTGAGCCACTGCTTCGCCCTCCAGAGTTATCCTGCATGCTGGTCATAGATACGGTTCATAGAGGTCATAGCTGGGTAGGACTCTTAGTTGCCTCCCTCCTTTGGAAACTTGGATGGCCTTCTGGTACCATGAAAGCTAGTCCCCAGGGAGGGGACATTCAGGTCAGTTCCATTTCAGGGGTCTCTGGGCCCTGTTAGAAGAGCCTTTTGGAAGCCCTAAAATACCACTCAGGGGTAAGGAGTTAATGAGAAACTAATATAATCTGTGATGCTTAACCGAGAGAGCTGTTGCTAGGCAATTTAGTTGTTGCAGATGCAACTATGAGGTCACTGGGCAATATTTCATAATGGGAGCATCATTGTGGATATGGCCCATTATTGGCTCAGGGGGGACATATTACTTTTGTTTGTTTTATACTTGACAGAATATACCTGACTTGACAAGGCCATTTTCCAAGAAAGCACAATTCTTCCAGAGTCTTCTTCCTCATAACATTCTTGGAAAAGCTGGCTGCCTCGACAGCAGCCAGTCTGCCACAGGCCTTGTGATCGTTCTATTTCCAGGAGGTTTTTATGATCATTTTTCTAAAATATCTGGATGAGTGTATGATTAGGGTATAGTGTGCCTTGCGGTTGCTCCAGGCCCTCCTCAAATACCCATCCATTACCATGCTGGCTCCAGTACTCCACATGGGGCCCAGAGGTGGATTTTTATAGAACACATCTTTAAACATGGTTATGACTTAATAATAAGTCTGCATGAATATCTCCAACACACGCCCGCATGCACGCACGCACCCACACACGCACGCACGCATGGCATTATCCTGTGTTTGATGATCTCAGAGCCAGGCTCTCAGACCTGCAACTAGAGTCAGGTTGTTCCATAATCCCAGCGGTGACTCTACAGTCCAATAAAAATTTGGTCATAAAAATAATTAGATTGCAGGCTATTTAAAAACGTGGTCCCAGAGGCACAGCCACAGACTCTATCCCCGACTGCCTTCAGAGGAAAGCACTCCAAGTTGAGAACAAGCTGAGAAGAGAAAACAATGTTTAATTTAGAAATAGGAATAGAAATAGCAAAATCCATGTCCAGGACATAAGCCTGTTGCTGGTGAGATTTCCAGAAGAGAGGAAAAGCCTTCCCAAAAGCCTCTGGGGATGTGAGCAGGCATGGATGCATGCTTCCATAGTAGAACAGCTTGCTGGTGACTTGTATTTCTCACAACAGTTTATACATGTGACCCGAGATCAGGGCACCTGGCATGCCAATGCTCTCCTGCAAAGGAAAGTTACAGGATGTCTTCTGGAAGCTGAAGGGCCAGTTTGTTTTAGGACAAATGTCCCTATTGTGTCCCATGGGCCTCATTTCAGCCAGTTTCACACAGCTTGTCTAGTACATTCAGGTATAGCTTTAAGGGTAGGAGAAAAGGGTGTGCATATGTTTGTGCCAAAATCAGCAGCTGAGTTATCCTGAAATGTCATATTTCCTGGGAGCGTAACTCTTCCCCTCCCCAGGATCAGGATGAGAAATTACATTCAAGCCAGCCAGGCTAAATCAAGTCTCCTCTCAGGAGGAAAGTTTAGCTGGCTTTTCCTCTCAGTGACGGATATATTGAGGCTCAATGACATGGTCTACAGAGACGTCAACGGTAACTCGGTAATAGGACAAATCAACTGTTTTTATTTCTTCATCCCCACTTGACACCAAATATTTCACCTCTAGTCACCAAAATGTGTATTGATTTTTTTTTGCCCTCATACCAGACCAGATCTCTGTCTCCAACTGAGGGTGTTGTAGCTCAATTCAGTTCTGACATCGTCTGTAGCTAGAGGTAGCTCCCAGGAGCTACAAGCTCAGTCCTGTCCTCAAGAATAGACCTGCTTCAGACACCAGTTGCTTGAGCAATGTTATGATCTCTGTCCCTGGCACAATGGCAACAGATTTGGAGGTTCCCTCAAAGCCTCCTGTGGGTTCAATACTTTGCTAGACACCTCACAGAATTCAGGGGTGTACTTTGTATTTTCCCACTTACTATAAAGGAACTTGCTATTTAAAAAAAAAAAAAGAACCACCAGATGGAAGAGATGCACCTAGAAAGGCAAGGTGTGGAGAAATCGGGACAAGGAGACATGTGGTGTGGAACTCCAGAGTCCCCCACAACAGACCTGTCACCTGCCAGTCACCTCCAAGTGTTCAGCAATGTGGAAACTCTGTGAACCAGGAGACCTCATTTGATAGGCACAAATGCCTCCTGGGGAGGCAGTGGAGATCCACTGTGTATCCTCAGGAGCCTCAGCCTGCTCCTTCCTGGAGTTCAGGGAGTGGTGTTGAAAGTACCCATCTTCCAACCACATGGTCGGTTCCCTTGGCAACCAGCCAGTCACTAAGGCTTTCCAGGAGCCCCCAGTATTCATTCATTAGCATATGAAAGGGCTTCACAGGCTTTGGAGAAGGTGGGTTAGGAGCTGTGTGCCAGGAAACCACTCCTTATCAACAATATTCTTATAGCCTATGATGAGGACAGGAAGGCATATGTTTCCCAAACTAGGCATCCTATCTGCACATTCCATTAGGAATTGTCACCCAAGGCTTTGGGAGTCCTGGCTCCCTCTGTTCCTGCTCTGGGCTTTCACTGAAGCCCGGAGGGCCCCCAGGATAGAGGACATGAATCTTATTGGCTTGTGCTGTGGGTCAGTTCTCTTTCCTATGGCAGCCTTCAGCAAGCCCCTCAACACCGAAGGTTCATGATCTGGCCCAGAAGCTCCCCACCAGCTCCTGGCAGCTCTCTCAAGGAACATGTCCCTTAAAGAGGAGATGAGGCTGTAAGGACACCATTTCACCTGGAGCTTATTACTCCCCTAGGAAATGTTCCTGGACCTGCAAGAGGAACTGGGTGATCACATTTGATTTGCAACAGTCTTGTTAACACCTCCAAGTTCTTCCTTGTATCCCACTGTGGGCTAACCAGACAAACCAAATCCCATCAATACTGCAGGCTGTGTGGCTTCCTGGGAACGCAGATCCTCTCCCATATGACATCTGTGTTTCTTTCATCTGGGGCCAGGAGTGCAGAGCTGGGTTCCACCAGCATACAGGGCAGATGAGTCCCAGACGTGGCAAGCTGGCTCCAAGCCACACTTTGTCTGGGTCAAGGCTGACCTCTCCCAGTTTCTCCTGCTGATCCAGTGTGTGAATGAATCTGCTTTGAGCTTTCAGTGATCCAGGACAAAATATCACTCTAGCAAGCATTCCCAGGACCCAGTACAGTACTTGGCATATAGCTATACCCAGGTGCCATTTCTTAATTGGTCCTGAGCAGAACCCACATAACCAAAAGCAGACTATGGGTTGTATGCTTTCTGAAGGGCTGGCATAGCCTAGCTACTTAAGATGGTTGAATGTGAATTGTCCTCAATCTTTCTAAACACACACACACACACACACACACACACACACACACACACACACACA